>JAMKCH010005678.1:0-32381 GCA_023653785.1 Ophioderma brevispina
CGGGTCCCTGAATCCCTGAAGCTCCAGATAGGATTTGGACATACCCGAAATTGATGAACTAATTCACCTTTGAGGATATTTTTTAAGACTTCAACAATAATTACAGTGATGTAACCTTTTTGAAAGATCGTCCTTAGCTAGGAACGATCAGAAAAAATAAAAATTATCAACAAAATTCAAAATGATGTTGGTGGAGAAAGAAATAATATAATTTATATTAGGAGAGTTGCTAACTTACTAGACTAGAAATAACCAAGTTATAGTTAAAAAATTGTCCTTAAACACACTTCTTTTTAAGCACAGGATGAGCCCTTCAAAACCTTGTGACCACTAGCTGGCAACGGCAACTGAACTATTGGGCTCACTGAAAGCTGGGCTGTGTGTTTTTGCCAAAATAATCATAGTTTTGGCGTGCAAGAGTGAAAAGGGAACACAATGACAAGTATTTGTCAACACAATGGTACATTTCTTTGGCATGGTCCAGGTTAACTGCTTAAAGGAATTGCCCCAATAAGGGTGTTAATTTATTAATCGATTTACCAGAAGTATTGAACTATATCAACACCAACAAAACACTACTCAGTTGAAATAGGCTGAATGTCCGCACCAACGGGCAGGGTTCCTGCTTGTCTTCCCATCTTAGGCAAAAGTGCTACCAGAGCCTCTAACTAAAAAGTCTAAGTAATGCCCTGATTAGAGGTACTTGAAATGCCATCTCTTATATTATTTGTGAAGCAAAAACTGATAGATCCATTGCAGGACCTGAGATACCGAGACCAGTATGGAATATTAATTTAAAGACATTATCTCAAGTCGTGCTAGGGCGGGATTAGGAATGTGGGGGAGTGCTGCAAAGGGACAAGATCCTTTGAAGATGACAAGTATTGTAAGAGTTGTGCATATCCGTGATGCTGTATGGGAGCTGTGAGACATGGTGTCTGATTGAAAATGAGATGGGGGATTCTGAAGAGGACAGAAGAGAGCAATGATGAGAGTTGTTGTGTGGTGTGAATTGGATGGATAGGATGTAGTTCTGCTGAGCATAACCTTTTTGTCGTTCATTCATCTTTTAACATTTGACATTATCGTATATCATCAACGTAAAGGTTCTATGCCCGGTACTGGACTGGTATCAACACTAAGCAATGCCAAATTTAAAGTTATCTGACATCGTCAAGAATTTTTCAAACTGCCTCAACATGACTCTGTAGATCTTACAATTACTACAGAACAAGAATCCACGACATTAATGTTTTCATCAAACGCGAAAAAAGTACTAAATTGGATAATGTTCAACGAGCAGATTATTTACTCCTAAAATGTCATGAAGTGAGATGTTTGCCAGTTTCGGAGTTTGATGGGTCAAAGTTCGACACGCGTTCTTTTGTTGTTCAACCAAACAACCGTTTGGATCTTGTTTCTGTATTAAATTGTAAGATCCTGTTTTAGGTAGTTTGAAAAATCTTGACAAATGTCAGATGACTTTAAATGTGGCATTTGCTTATTGTTGAAACCAGTCCATTAACAGCGGCATAACCTTTACGTTAGCTGAATATACGATAATGTCCAAATGTTAAAAGAGGAAAAAGACAAGGTTATGCTCAGCAGAACTAGGATAGGATGACGACTTAGGATTTGATGCAGATGGTTGGTTTGGAAGAGGCTATGTACCTGGTTGGCAAAGGCCGAAGAGTGTACGTTGGAGGGTACTATGGGCACATGCCGTGACGGAATGACGAGCATGAGCATGTTTTAAGAAGTGCTTCTTGGAGTTTGAGTGGGATGGTGAGGATGTGAACGAGCTATCCTTCAACATCAATATTTTCAAACTTGACTTTCATCATTTTCAACCTTTCATTTCAAAGACTAAAGTATGTTCATAAATGTTGACATGTCATGCAGTAGCACGATTCGTCATGCATTTATGGCTAATGGAAAGTTGACTTTTTTTTTTTTTTTTCCCAGTTTCCCGTTTCCCCGACTTCAGGTCCGAAGAAATGCCAATCAAATAATTCATTCATTTTCCAATCATTCATTATTTTCATATTTTCAACTGGTGTTAAGACATAAAACGATTGTTTTCAAAAAACGTGATCTTACTCACGAATGATGCATTTTAAAGACCGTTTACTGATGAAAGGGGGGTAGAAGAATGTAAATGTCCCATAGTTCTAAGTCTCATAACCAATTTACTTGGTTCCCGGCTCCTTACCTCAACTTCGTGTGTGTTTTTCTATTAAATCACCGATTGATCGATTGACTAGGTAGTTCCTTGCAAAATGCTGCTTGAACTATGTCTCCAGATAACACATGGTGGCTTACGTGCTTTCCTTTGTTTGCATTTACATGTATTGTAGTTGGTCAAAAATTGTATTCACGAAACGTGGGTGTATGCAAACATCATTTTTCGAAGAAGGGCTTATCCAAGCACTTCGAACTAGGGGTCCACAGTTTAATTTTTCTAGCCTAGGGGTCGAATGGTGTTTGGGGTGCTTCAAAACAAAGCATACTGCAGTTAACTTGGCTAATTAATGAAAATCTGAAATTAAACATGCCCCCTATCCTCCTGAAAAAAAATGAACGGGAAACTGGGAATCAACTTTTAGTAGCCTTATAATGCATCTGGCCTCGCTTTTATCATGTTTTTGTGTTCTTGTACCATAGTGCCGCATTGCATATAGACAGGGCGGCCTGTAGTACAAAATGAAAATGATAAAATCCAAGTGAAAATGATAAAGGACCAAACCAAATGTTCGCCACCACTGGAAAGAAGCACGATGACTCGTGCTGTCATGCAGATGAGGTTATGTAAAATTGTAAGTCATAAAGTGAGCCGAGTCAGTGAGTGACATCTAGTACATGGAACCTTTAACGTCGTTTTTTGACATTGGTGGGTCGGCACGAACGTAAAGGCCAATAATGCATTTAAAGCGTCGCAATAAGCATTAGTAACACAGAGCATATCGGAAATTCGGCTTGTCACGCGAGTCATTATCATCTTTAGCATTTCACATTTACGAATCACCCTCATTTCTAGTATAAACGACATTACCTAAGTCAAATCGTTAGCCCGAATCCCGACAAGAATATCTCTCCAACATACTGGGCCATTAGCTTATTTGTCTTAGTGTAATTGACTTCCGACTGCAGCCTGCGTCGACAAGTCCCATGAGTTCTCATACACTTTATACAGTTGCTTGATTGCTACGTATACGGGCTTTTCAATGCATATTGGCCTTTACGTCGGCCGACCACCAATTTCAAAAACGACGTAAAGGTTCCCATGTATCAATCAAGCCCTGTAGACTCATGGACTTGTCAACGCAGTGCCGCGTCGGAAGTCAATTACCCTAAGAAAATGCCGGGAAAAATGACCCTAATGGCCGGCCGCAGTATTTATCATTCACCTACTTGTACTTGTTATTTATCTCCCTGCAATTCTGTTTTCTTCGATTAAAATCAATATTAAGTCTGTATTTTTGGAGATAGTCTGTCGGGATTCGTGCTAACGATTTTGACTTATGTATGTCGTTATAACTAGAAATGAGGGTCCGTAAATGTGAAATGCAAAAGATTGATAATGCTCGGTCTTACCTGCCCCAACTTTTAGTCTGATTCCGTTGTACTAGAGTGACAGTCAGCCTGTGCAGCCTGCGGTGATGAAATGATCTACCCACCGACAGCTGTCATCAGTTTTCTGATTTTTAACAATGTATACAATCTGGGATGAAGATACCTAAAACAACCATAACAAGCAAGCAAGCAAACAAGCAGGTAAGTCAATGCGAGATCGTGGGCCTCAGCTCACTCAGCCTCAGAGAGATGGGGGGAAGCCGGCAGTGTGTTTGTACACATCATCTAGGGAGTGAGGGCACACAAACCACGTGGGTCCAGGGTCGAAGGGTACAATCCTCCGCCGTCGTATTTATTAATATTTATAAATAATACAATTATGACAACTTCGAAGGAATATCTTATTTTTTATATAAATATTATTTATGATATGTATTTTGAAGTGAAGCTCGTTTTGGTGAAATATGGGGCAGCGTCTACTTTTTTTTTGTCGAAATAAATGTATGAGCCTGACAGTGCCCAGAATTTAATGGCAGTTGTTTTATTGTTTACCGTATCCACAATCGGGAGACAACTTTAGGACCTTCATATGTTCAGCAATAGTTGGACATCTTTTTGGATATTGTGTAGTTTGGCCGGTGTAGGTATGTTTAGTAGGCTCCTTTCAAATCAGTAAATAAAGTATGAACGATGACATATGGTTTAAAAGATCACAGTTTTAGTATTTGCAAGCTTAGGCTCGTTCACGTAGCGTTTGCACGTCGCCTTACCTACCTCCCTACCTAGACAACGCTCACGACGCGGTGCCTTATCTCTATTTGAAAACCGGGATGGGGCGCAGTGAAACCGTATGCGGAATAAAGCAATCCAGAATCAGTACAAGACAGCACTTTATTTGAAAATCTTTACCTTTTGATATAGTCCTAAATTAATTTTTATATTTACGCCGTTGTTTCCTTGACTGATTTCCGTCGTAGGTTAAAATCTTATGATTTTAAAAACGGTGATTTCTTAACCGTACCAATCCCAACGTCACGCTGGTGCCCTGCGCCTTGTAGGCTCAGACTATCCGTTAATGAATTGATGAGACCAAAGTCGGGAACCAGCGTAATCCCACATGATCCCCCGGTTTTTTTGAGATAACTGCCTCTCGATGCTTAGTGAGAGGAGATCGGGGCTACGTAGCGGAAAAAGCAGAGCAACCTCGGGCTCTATTTAAGTCCGCGTCCGTAAACACGTAAAACAAACATCGATATCGTCAAGAACAGTCCACACAAACGGCTGGGTGTGCGGTCACAGCGGTGTAGTGAGTGACACTGACATTGGGGCGATCCTGTCGTATGCGTCCCTCAACATCTAGGGTTATTACTACTTGAACATCAATTTTAATCTTAGCATTGTGTTTTGGATCCAAATCACCTATCTGTCGAAGCTTAATTTTTTTCAGAAAATTAATCTTACGCCTGCTTTTTTCTTTTCCACTCTCATTCATGATTTCACAACGTCAACGAACATTGGCATTGACACTGCAAGCCGCTGTCCTGAGAGTGGACTCTCTTGACCATCTCTCCTCTCCCATCCCTTCCCTTTTGATGCATCTGGGGTACGAATGCGATGCGTGACAAAGTTGAGGCTAAAATCAAATGGGTAGGCAGCGCAGATGCAGCGCTTACCCCGTTTATTTAGTCCCAATAATGCCAATTGTGACTACACATTTGACATTTTTTTTAAACAATTTGGCATTACATATCCGAATCATGTTCACAAAAAGTTTACGGTTAATTGGTTAGGCATTAACTAGTCCTGCTGAGCATGACTCCTCCATATGATCATGGGTAATTTCTGTTTAAAGGGGGCCAAATCACAGGTTTTGTGACATCAGTCATGCCTCATGTTTTATGAGATGTGTTTACAGTGCCTAAATATTGGTTATTAGTTCAAAACTGTGATCAAATGAGTTTGATAAAGATTGAATTACTATTGTTACTACAAAAACAACATAGGAACTCATTTCCATAATCACAAGGACTCTCTTTTGTTATAGCCGTTTTCATGTCCGTAGTTATGTACGAGACCCAAAAGGGTAAATTCAGTGTATTTCTACAAACTGAAGCTAGGTTATTCAATGAATGCTGCAAAATAATGTTTTACAATGTTTGTACTATTTCTGTAAAACAAACCATCCAAACCCTCTACCTTGAAAAGTCCGACAACGGGACAAAAACCAAAACCTTCATGTCCCAGTTATGGTCCCGCCCCCAAAATTTAGGAATACCCTTCAAACAATAAAATCATGGGAGAAATAACATGCAAATGAAACAATTGGTTTCTCTGGCTTTTTCTCTTGAAAAAATGATAGAATTATTAATTACTTCACAGTATAGGGCCTTGCACAGAGATAATTAGGTTGAATGGACTTTTTGTTGTCCTCCAGTCCACCAATTTAAAAAGAATCATGCATGCACTTGCTTCACCTGAACATTTCAGTTATTTCGCCGGTGATTCCTTTGTATTCTCTGCATGCTTGGGTTGTTCTGGAGGAGGTCTGGCAGCAAGATAACTCTTTTGACCTGGCCTGTGCAAGCGCCCTAGAATAGATGGATTGCGTGATAATGAGTTTAAAATTAACTTTTACCTTTTTTACAAGGTTTTGTGTCCCGTTTATGTACGACATTTTTTTTAATTTCATTATTCATTATAAAGTGTTTTCCCCCAGATATTCACTTTTTGTATTATAAGGGTCCCTAATCCCATTCAAATATGCACATTAAACTATTTTCAAAGATTTTCTATTTCTTCTTTAGGGGGTGTTTATGTTCAGTCATGGTCCAGTTATGACCAACAAAGTACAGACAATTTCAGTAGTTTGGCATCATAGACTTTTTTTGGTAATTTAAGAGTCTAAAAATTCCTTTTGATTCCAAAATATAAGTGTTCCTCTACATTAGAAGGTCACCATTTCAATATCAATAATCAATGTTGAATTTTGGGGTAACTGTCACAGAATTGGACCCTTAAAACAGGAATCACCTCCACTATAATCATTATGCCATTAACTTAATCAAAGGAGGAGTCATGCCAAATTGTAAATGATATGACAAAATTTTTGTCTCCCATTCTCCAATAATTATCACTCCTTCCCGCAAATAAATATTAGACAGTTCAGACAATCGTTTAAGATCGTTGGTAAGAATCGTGGTACAAGTCATTGGTAAGCTCGTAGTTGTGACCGTCTGAACAACATCATTGTTAAGCAGCTAACCACGAGTTAACAACGAACGATTTACTGTGTAAAGAATCTTAAAAGTAGCGAGCTACTATTGGCGATCGATCGTCGTTGGTAGTGAGTGTGACAGTGCTACTCACGCGTCGATGTTATGGGTGACCTCATCGTGACCTCGTAACAACGTCCCGGTCAACTTATTCCGTAGCGTGATCCATAATAAAAGAACCATTTTAGTTTCGTGTGTTCATCAACTTTTACAGCGGTCTTGTGCTTGTCTGGTAAGTTTTTACTGTTTTTCCAATTTATAGTCTTTTAGTTTGATAATGGCACATCCGGAACCCAACTGGTCCGAGAGAGAGAGATCCTTGAAGGAACCCCCGTGCAATAGGATTTCTCTTTTCGCGATCACGTGACTGTTGACAGGCAGCCTCGTGTTCCATGTTGGTATGCATCACGCAGCGTAGTTGTTTGAAAAAGAATTTTTATTGAGGAGAATAATTTGATCGGTATTCATTCTAAATAATTACCTTTCAGTTGTTATTTGTGCGAGATTAGAACTTTAATATGATTTTTTATTAGGGCGAATTTGCACGGCAGGTCAATAGATTAACTTAGCAGGACCTGCCCCCAGAACAACCCCAGCATGCATAGAATACAAAGGAATCACTTGTAGAAATAGCTGAAATGTTCAGGTGAACCAGGTGCATGCATTGTATTCTTCTCATGCTTGGATGATCTGGAGGACAAACAAAAGTCCATTCAATATAATTTACCTTCAGTGCAAGGGCCCTATTAAGTGAGCAATCGTGAATTAATCACAGCAAATGCGAATCAAAAATGTGCCATTTATAAACCGGCCACTGCAAGTAACTCTCTCTCTGTACCGAGGAACCACATTTCGTTGATGATGCATGACCTTTGTTTTTGATGATGTCATGTTTGGGGCTGGATCGCTTCTCAGGGATTGGCGTTGGGGGAATTCATCGGCATAAACAGCGTTACTGCCAAATCCGATGAGTAATAACGAAAAAAAGAAGCCAAAATATCGCTTTTAAAAACACACTCCTGCTTGAGGATTCCATTTTGGCATTTTTTACAATGGGTTGAGTTTTCCCGGGGTTTCAAGCAATTAACCGTCAGGTCAGCGCGAGCAGCACGCTACTTCCGCTATTTACCAATGACGGATGAAGGCCGCTCGCTGGTAACTTTGGAAGGATATCGTTGTTAAGTTCTGTGTGGACGTGCGTCGTTGTTAAGAGGCGCTAATGAGGATTAAATGAATTTTCGTTGGTAACGCTACTTTCGAAAGTAGGCCACCATCTGAACACACCTATTACCTGGTTCCACCTTGAAAGTATTCCTTAGAGTGTTAGCAACAACAGGATAGTCGTAAATATCTTCATGAACTCTTTTAGGAAGTGAAATTTGAAATTTCAAGACATGCAGATTTTGACCGGTGACTAAGTCCCGTGTTTTGTGTTGCCAGATGCTTAACGAAAGCTTGTATGCCAAAAGTTACACAACATAATTTCACAAGGTGTAATATTGACTAACAGAGGCAGCGAGATGTGGATGAATCTTGAAAAGAAAAGCTAAAAATGTCAGTGGTCGAAATTTGAAGTCTACACAAAAAAGTCCTAGCTGTTACACGTAGTGTTTTGGGACTTCACATATAGACTGTTAAAGGTATGTACTGTTAAAGAAACGTCATGTGAAGTCCCAATTATTGGGACTAGCCATTTAACCACCACCAATTTTAGATAAAAATAAAAGCCTCCAAATCCATTAAATTTACGTGATTTTATCTTGAGGACCACTTCTACTATATGTCTAGAAGTATCATAATAAAAGATTTGTCAAAATGCTGGCAACTATCATGTGAAGTCCCAATTATTGGGACTTCACATGATGTTTCTTTAACAGTATGCCTTTAACAGTCTATATGTGATTAAGTTAATGGCATAATGATTATGTACATATGGAGGAGTCATGCTCAGCAGGACTAGCAACTAAGTATGAAATTCTGATGAAATTTGATTGTCCAAATCTGACCAGCACCAAACTCCTTCAGAAAGTAAAGTGTAAAGAGAGCAGAATAAAATCACTGAAAACAATTACCTCCTGCATGTTCAGTCTTAAAACTGGATAGAAGAGATAGTAAGGATAATACTATGTGATGGATTGATGATACATCATTTTGGTTGCATATGCTGCTTGAAACTGATTGGAGAGGTGTGTGCAGTAGAATTGTTAATTGGCTAACCAATTACACATAACCTTTTGTGACTACACATTCAGTGATGTGATAATGACCAATGTTAAAATAAATGTCAAATGTGTAGTCACAATTATTGGGACTACCCGTTTATTGTACTGCGATCATTGATACGCTAGTCCACGCCGACTTTACGCGGTTCCATTTACGCTCAACCAAAACAAATTTAGTTCCGTAATCGCCTCTACTCCCTCGTAAAGATTTTTGGACTTTAAACCAATCAGATTTGTACCATGTGATCGAATGTTTTCACCGATAGATTGGCTCTTTTATTTGGTTACAGAAATAACTTAAAATGAAAACAAAAGGTGATTTGTATATACTATATTTCAATAGAAGACATAGGCATTCAGGCTCTATACAAAATTAGAATTCTTAAACAGCTGTGAAAATGTAAGCAATTTCATTGGCTGATGCCCGGGTTCAATTTGACAATTGAACCCAGGTAGTACGCGCTGCATATTGACGTTATTTGGAGGTTGAAGCGTGAGCGTCATACCGCGTTTTGCTACATTCGTGCGTGCCTACCAACGTTGCGTCTCGTTGCGTATGTTCGTTGCGTTCAACAGGTTCGATTTTGTCACTGGGTGGTGGCAGTCCTTTCTTGTTGTATTTAAGCCATAAAGTATTGCAAATTTGAGGCTAAATTGGGACTTGGGTTGAAGATGACCTTAAATTATAGAGCTGTGTAAGAATGAGAATAAAGCTATGATTTTGGGAACCAGTTCCCAAAATCATACCTTTATTCTCTAAATTTCACAATTTTTGTACCAAAGAAACAGTTCTCAGCTTAATCCTTAGAGAGGGAGATACAGGGATTTCAGGGACCCGACCTCCCGGGTCAACGACCCTTGAGTTTTCATTCTGACACTCGAGAAAAATTGCCGAGAGTCAATTTGACGCACAGTTTTTTGAACATCAAACATCTCAAGAGTCAGTCTGTCTAAGTGGCTTTCCTTTCCCAATACTCAAAATTCCTATGGTTGCAAGTCATCAATATTTAATCACAGATTATCTGTACAAAGAATACCAGATGGCCGATCAATACGATTGAAATAAATTTTGTTATTGGTCTGCTTGACTGCACAAGTACATCGAGATCGAGAAGGGGGAGATTGGTAGCTACCCCTAACACTGCAGGCTGTATATTGTGAGGGCCTACCACAGATCTCAATATACCACAACTTTCATCATACTTGCACTTCCATAGACCACAAACTACCACAAAATTTGATTGTGGTATATTGTGGTATACCACAGTAATAAACAACAACAAGCTGCACCATAGGCCACAATGTACAGGGCTGCCAAGAGAAATTGCGGGCCCAGGGGAACCTTGGTGTTATAGGCTTACATGATGCGGGTCGGGTGCGGGATGTACGTGAATGTACCACACTTTATATGTCAATGATAAGATCACATACCACAAACTACCACAAAATATTGTAGGTTCTGTAACTATCATATACCACAATATACCACAATATACCACAATATTACATTGTGTGGTATTTTGTGGTCTAGAGCCTTGTTAGGGTTAGCTAATTAATAGCTATTATTGAGTGCATTATGTAGTATGGACTACCGGGCTGGGAGGGTGTGAAGCGCCAATCACTCCACAGTATTATAGCCAACCCTGCTCAGTACTCGATCACGTTCACCTCTGTCACTGACAATTTACATTGTGCATATGGATATTCTGCATTCAGCATAACTGCAAAGCGGTGACTTTCAAGCATGCTCTGGGCATGCTCATATTATTAGTAGCCCCGCTCATGCAGTGACTCTCAGTGCATGGGCCCAGGCACCAATTCATATTAATTACATCGCCATACACAACCCTTGATGTCCTCCTGGTGACCTCTTGAGTTTGCTACCTGTGTGGGAAACCAATGAACATGAAATGAATTGGGAATTTTTCTTTGACAAAACAATTTGAAAGTTTATATGGCTCCAGGGGAGGGGGATTTTTCTACAATATATTTTCTCTGATATTTTTGATATTGTTATGCCCCAGTGTTGGTTGTATATGGGCCTATACTAGGTGCTACTTTATAAGGTATAACATAAGAGTCCTTCATCAGTCAGTTCTTTAGCCTCCCTCCACAATGGCTGACAACCCATCAATTATCCCTCCATCTTGACCTCCAGCCCTCCACACACCTGGTATACACATATTCTATATAAGCCATGGCCAATGCCTCACAGCGGTCAGTTGTAGAGTGGTCAGTCAGAGTGATGAGATAGTTATGGTCAGTCAGAGTGATGAGATAGTTGTAGAGTGGTCAGTCAGAGTGATGAGATAGTTGTAGAGTGGTCAGTCAGAGTGATGAGATAGTTGTAGAGTGGTCAGTCAGAGTGATGAGATAGTTGTAGAGTGGTCAGTTGTCCAGTAGTCAGTGATGAGATAGTCAGTTATGAGATAGTTATGAGATAGGCAGTTATGCATTTGGTGAGCTGGCAGTTAACTTTTAGTGGCCATGCAGTCATGATGTTCAGTTGTACCAGTTGTGTTACGTGTAATAAAGGAGATGAACCAGTCTACAATGTGTGACTAGTAGTTATTCCGCAAAACCTAACAATATAAAGCTTTACACCAGTGCCAATGTCTAATCGAGATCGAGAAGGGGGAGATTGCTATTATTGATTTGTTTTAGTGCATATATGTAGTATGGACTACCGGGCTGGGAGGGTGTGAAGCGCCAATCACTCCACAGTATTTTAGCCAACCCTGCTCAGTACTCGATCACGTTCCTCTCTCACTGATGACAACATGCAAATGCATATTCAGCATAACTGCAAAGCGGTGACTTTCAAGCATGCTCATATTAGTAGCCCCGCTCATGCAGTGGCTCTCAGTGCATGGGCCCAGGCATCAATTCATATTAATTACATCGCTATACACAACCCTTGATGTCCTCCTGGTGACCTCTTGACTTTGCTACCTGCATGGGAAACCAATGAACATGAAATGAATTGGGAATTTTTCTTTGACAAAACAATTTGACAGTTTATATGGCTCCAGGGGGAGGGGGATTTTTCTACAATATATTTTCTCCGATATTTTTGATATAAAGCTTTACACCAGTGCCAAAATCAGAATTTTCACATTTTTTGGGACACCTGTTATTTAAAATCTCTCGTTGCACCTTTAAGTATTTAATAATTGCTTTATGAGAAAGAACATTTTCATTCTGTGAATAATTTTTCAGGTACAAAGGTCAGAAATTTAGAGTATTTTCAGTCTTTTATACGTGTAATTCTGTGGGCTGCTGCTCCACCGACTGCTCCTCCACCGACTCCACCCTGACATACTTGGACACTTTTAAATGTAACTTCGGTATTATCCACTCAAATGAAATGGGATTTGTTGCATAGCCCATGATATACTTCTAGTCGCAGCGAGCGATTTCTGCTCATGAGCATGCGTAACACTGGATATTGAGTCAAAATCCGGTATTGCGCACCCTAATCGCTTGCTGCAACTGGAAGTATATCATGGGCTTCAAGGGTCATTTCATTATCCACAACCTTGTCCCCCCGACTTACCTAAAAAAGTTGAGATTTTTACATCATCTGAACCGTTCACATTAGTAATCCATGTGTACCTAATTATATTATGTGCAAATTCGGTCCTATCTGTAAGAAATTCGCAATTTTGTATTTTCTGTCCATAAACGGACAGAATACAAAATTACAGCACAGTGGCCTATGGGATTGTGGGAAAGAACCGTTTGCTCATAACACAAAACCGCAAGGTCGGTATCAACTAAAATGTTGTGAATAAGCTTTTCTCAAAGAGTGAACAATGAATAAAACAGAAGAGGCTGGAATCACGAAATGCACCTTTAAAAAAAGAACAAAATTAGCTTCAAAATGACACCATTTTTTTTGTCATCCATTCCGTACTTCCTGAAATATTTTACTTTGAACATAAAATTTGTGCGACAAGTGTAATATCTCCACCATATTTGATGTTGTATAGGTAGCAGAGCTCCAAATAGTTCCGGTGAAAAGTGTGGGATACCTTTCACTGAAAGTAATATTAATTCATACACGCTGCCTTTATCATGTTATATCTAGATTATTATTTTGATTGAAGGATTAAATTTGGTGTCAAAATGTAGCTGAGAGTGTGTAGATTACGAATATATGAGCAAACTTGAGACACGGAGTGATTTTGATGAAAAAATGGACGGTCGGCACAAGCCTCGTAATGCGTTCTGACGATATTTTGAAAGTATGGAACACGCATTGCTTTCGAATTATCGCAAATAGCGAAAAAGTGAGTTGTGAACCTTGTAACCATTTCGACAAAAATAAAAAGCGCACCGATTTAGCTAAATTTTGATACCAAAATTTTGGGGTGTTTCCGAGCTACTTTTCGAGCTACGTCCAAATATATGGTCTTTACATAGCAAAATATTTAGAGGTCTGCTACCTATAATGCTCAATTGCTCATTAATTGTCTCCGCTGAACAAAGTTCCGAAGGGGACTATAAAATGGGCTCCGTCCGTCCGTGTGTCCATTTGTTCGTATGTCTGTGAGAAAAATTTTAACCCTGGAATGTCTGTGATAAAAATGTTACCCTGGAACATTTGGCCATATCTTTTGTTCTAGATGAGCTAGGGTAGCCAAACTTGTGGTATCTTGTAGGAGGGAAAAAGCCCCTACTAACCATGTAATTCATTCCCCCAGGGTCCTCCCCTGGGTTTGTCAGGGGTAGAGAAAAAGAAGAGTAATACCGTATATTACACAAACAAGGTCAACATTTGTCCATATCTTTTTTTCTAGATGAGCTAGAGTAGCCAAACTTGGGTATGTTATAGGAGGGCACAAGCCTCTACTAACCATCTAATTCCACCGAGATTCTCCCCTGGGTCTGTCAGGGGGGTAGGGAAATATAAAAAAGGTCAATATTGCACAAAAAAGTCAACTTTTGGCCATATCTTTGTTTATAGATGAGCTAGAGTAATCAAATTTGGATATAAAAATGGCACAATCCCCTACTAACCATGTAATTCATCCCCCAGGGTCCTCCCCTGGGTTTGACAGGGTGTGGGGAAATGTCCAAAAAGTCAACATTTATTTCACAAACAAGGTCAACATTTGGCCATCTTGGTGGGTGCTGACATTGGACCCTTGAATTTTATAGTTATTTTTTGTTGAGTTCTGATGGAGTTCATCGATGAGTTATGCTTTTAGAGTTGTTTTTTGGTGAGTTATGGATGAGTTCATCGACAAGTTGTTTTTTAGAGTTATTTTGGCATTGGTGACATGTTTTTAGAATTATTTTTGGGCGAGTTATGGATGGAGTTCATCAACAAAGGTTATACTTTGGTGAGTTATGGATGAGGTGCATTGATGATTTGCTTTGGCGAGTTATGGATAATTTAGGCACAAAATGGCGACAACTTATTTTGGGGGTGGAAGCTAGGACATTGCTAGGGTGGGGTGGTCCAGGGGTTAAGGGAGTGTTGGCCAGAATTAAGGGGCGTGGTCTGGTGTAGTTTAACTTTTCACTTCTTAGTGATCGCGATATTTGGCGGGGACATATATTTGGCCGGGACATATTTACGCATCGCGTAAATACGAGTTCACCTTGTTATACATCCTTTAATTTAGACCCTCTAATCTTTACCTGTCTCTGATTGGATAATTACAACATATAAAGATCATTGAATAATCGTTCAAATCAGCCAGTAGTGGCAAGGAGGTTCAGAAATTTTTAAATTAAATTAGAAATGTTTAAATTAATTCTCACAAGTAGAAAGAAAATCAATTAAGAGTAAAACTCAACATTTGTGACCCATGTCAGCACATTCCTTCAACACTGTTGTTACATAATGGTGGGAGACATACATGAATGTTTGAACATGCACTTAATCGCAATTTACATTTGAATAATTGAAGGCGTGTGTTACAACAAATGACAGATTCTAGCTATACTCTGTAAACCTAGAAGTACAAAGTATCAATAAACTCCCACACAAGTCTCACAAGGAATGCCTGGTATTTGTCGACTTATACGACCAGTATCTGTGTATCAGTGTAAGAGATTTGTTTTGTTCGTACATCATGCGACTAAGAGTGTATAAGTAGAGGTGGGCTATAGAGGGGGAGAAAAATGATGATATTTCAGATCATTTTGTCCTAACTCTTATTTGATGCAGCTTTATCCCCTGAGCATTTTGTCACCAAATTTGTCAAAATCGGTCAAAAAATGAAAATGTGCCGACCAAAAACGTGATTGGGGGGGGGGGGTCTGAGGAGGGTCTGAAAATGATAAATTTGTCAATTACTGTAAATATATATGGCATTTTAGCCATGTTGGTATCTAATATGTATTTGAGGTCAAGGAATCCATTTGTAAATGTTCCAGCAGTGTCAGATCTACCGTGTTCGTAAAAATGGCCATTTTTTGGTCAAATTCAGCTATGAGGGCGCTTTTGCCATTAAAAGGTAGATGTGCTTTCTGATTGCAATCATTGAAACTTATCCTAAAGGTAATAATTGATAGTACCTACTCCAGAAATTTGAGCTCTTTAAACTAAACGGTTTCGCTGTGGCAGCCAGTTAATTGGAATACATCATTACGCAATTTTGTGCCATAGGTTTGTGTGTAGGTCAACAAACTTTTGCACCCTATATTTTCAATAGAGGCATTGCCAAATTATAAAAATTGGCACCGTGACCAAACGAAAAAGAGCTATGTGCTGAAAATTTCAGAATATACTTTAATATACGGCTTATTTTCAATTCTACATGGAAAAATAATCTAAAAATGGGTAAGGTTAGGGCGTGGCCGGCAAAGCGCCCTTGTGGCTTAATTTTACGTAAAATGGCTAATTTTATGAAAACAAAAAAATTGAAACCTGACAAAATTGATCAAAATGGATTCCTTGACCTCAAAAACATAAAAATTAATCCTAACATTGCTAAAATGTGGTATGTAATTCCAGTAATTGACACATTTATCATTTTCAGACCCCCCCAAATTTGGATTTTTGGGCGGCACCTTCTCATTTTTTGGCCGATTTTGACAAAATTGGTGTCAACATGCTCAGGGGATCAAGCTGCATCAAATAAGAGTTTGGACAAAATGATCTTAAACATCATTTTATAGCCCACCCCTAGTATAAGCGTGTTTTGTAGTAAGGCGCGATAATGCTGCGCACTGCATCGATTAATTTACTTTGTACTTCTAGGTTTACAGAGTATAGATCTTGCTTTAATATTTTTCAGATCCAAACAAAGAGCCTTCGAGACTGACGATATATAGAAGCAGCTCTTGAGTGTCATCATGCCACCATCTCGAGGCATTAAGAAGCCTAAGGAAGACAAAAGTGATCACAGGGTCCTTGCTAATAGATACAGGTTAGATTTCTAATTGGGTGTATGCCATGCATGTAATTTAATACTGCAGATTAAAGTGTTTTTCTGTGCTTTAAACAGTCCACAATTTAAACAAAACGTTAAAAACAACTGCACTGTATTTTGAGGTTTGTTAAGCATTAGCAATTTATTTCCAAAAGTTATATATACTACTAAAAAAACAGATCTCTCTGTCCGGCTATGTATTTGGTTATGCTTTGGCTTGTGGGGCTGATAGGTAGGGGAGGACAGTCTAAGGTTTGTTATCAGAGTTTTAGAGTGACCTAAAAGGTCTACGGTTATCTAGAGGTCACCAAATTTGGTCAAAAGGACCACTGACCTGAGCACAGAACAAGTTGGAGGTCAAAGGTCATGTAGAGGTCATCCAGCTGGGCAAGAAAGCCGGGTAATCACAAAAGTTGGGTGACTGCCTAGTATGTGCAGAATTTTGTGTTTAAGCTTGAGTTTGGTCAATCAACAAATGGCTTAATGCTGTTAATAAAGCACAAATTTCAAGGTAAAAAACTCTTAATGCTGTGGCATGACAAGGTTAGGACTGGTAACGTTGAGTTAAGTTAAGCTTGACCAGATATGCTCATCACAGCCATTGATTTGGAGCAGAAAAAGCATTTTAAAGAAATATGCTAAAAGGCAGCTGTTTTTGCCCATGTTACATTGAAAGGACACCCCATATGGAGCATTGTTTGGTGGTTCTTTTGACCAGGTCTGCTTATCATAGCCATTGATTTGTAGCATAAAAAGAATTTAACCCCCTGAGGTGTACCACCTTTCTTACAGGCTCATTACTCGATATATCAGGATATAACATTTGAGTAACCAATCAAAATAGACCTGCCATATATCTGTTCGCATTTAAGGTTTTCTTACAATATTTCTGATTGATTGTATATTGGGTTATTTGTTGTATCTGCCAATCAAATCGGCCAGTAGACCTCAGGGGGGTTAAAGAAATATGCTTAAACGTGGCAGCTATTTCCATTCACTTGACATTTGACTTCAAAGAAATGTGGAGCATTTATTACTGGTTGTGACTATATCTTCTCATTTATTTGGGGCAGAAAAAAAGCACTTTAAAGAAACATACTGAAATGCAGCTATTTCCTCCCATGTGACCCTCTGACCCTAAATGAAGCTTGCCCCATATGGGGCATGGTTAGTGGTTCTTGTGATTATATCTGGTAATTATAACAATTGATGCATTTTAAAGAAATATTATAAGAAATATTATAAAAAGTCAGTGGTTCTTCTAAACAAGTCTGGTAACAGTACAATTGCTTTAGGAAAATAGCATCTTAAAGAAATTGACAAGGAGGCAGCTCTTTCTGCCAAGTTACGGTTGTAAGAAAGAAGAAAGGGAAAAAAAGAAGAAACAGCAGAAAACAATAAGTTATACAAACTCGTAACTTAATTTTCAATTGCAAAAAGTCCCCAAAAGCCCCTAAAAAGGGCTAAAAAGCCAGAAAAACAAGATTTTGCGAGTGGAACAAGCCAAAAATTAGGGGTTTTGTGCTTGTTTATTGGAAAAAGGTTGAAATTTTGGTAAAAGGTCCCCTTTGGTCAAATTGCCCTCCTTTTTGGAAGGGCAAATTTGGGAAAAAATTCCCCTTTTGAAAAAAAATCACCCCTCCCCTAAAAATCCTGTTACATGCCTGCCTATTGCTGAAGGGTCAAAGTGTTTTAAACTAAAATATTGTTATTGCCCCAACATTGCTTTAACAATATGTAAATATTTTAAGGTGGGGTTACTTATATGGCTACTTTCATGATAAAGTACCCATAATGTTCCAAAAAAAAAATCATTGGTATTATTTTATCAGAGAGAAAACATGCTTCAAACAAAAATGACCTTCTGTCTCTTTTAAAAACATTACTTCAGAGTGGAAAAGAAGCTTGGCAGTGGCAATTATGGCACAGCATATCTGGTGTATGACATGAAAGCCAATAAGAACAAAGGAGAGGAGGAATGGTAAGTTCTATTTTACAAGGGTGTGATTCTTCAGGATTTTTCCTGATTTCAGGAATTTTTATTTTCAAAATTTCCGCAACTTTATTTAATTTCAGCCCGATTCTAAGCATTTTAGGTCAATTTTACGCTGTTTTCAGGATTTTTTACCAAATTCAGGATTTTTCCACAAAACTCAATCACACCCCTGATTTTACTCCAAGGATATTGTAGTTCAGTCTATTGTAATTAGTTATTCTTAAGCAGCTGTGAAAAGGTAAGCAATTCATTGGCTGATGCCTGGGTTCAATTCGACAATTGAACCCAGGTAGTACGCGTTGCGTATTGACGTCATTTGGAGGTTGAAGCGCTTGCGTCATACCGCATTTTGCTACATTCGCGTGCGCCTGCCAACATTGCGTCTCGTTGCGTATGTTCCTTGCGTTCACCGGGTTGTTCGATTTTGTCACTGGGTGGTGGCAGTCTTTTCTTGTTATATTTTAAGCCATAAAGATCGCGAAATTGGGTTAAAGATGACCTTAAATTATAAAGCTGTTTAAGAATGAGAATAAAGGTATGATTTTGGGAACCGATACTCTATTTACGACAAATTGAAACCTGGCGACACCATTATTTTTGCATGGAAGAACGAGGCTGTTGGCCTTGTTCTTCCACTTAATATAACGGTATCGCCTTGGTTTCAATTCAACGTAAAGAGAGTACCGGTTCCCCAAATCATACCTTTATACACTAGCTCAAATATATATCATATAATTAACCCATCTAAAAATGTGAGACATGCAGTAATGTCCATGGGTTAAAGTGCACTGAGACCTTGTGGGTTTGGGATTTGTGGGATAGCACACTTTAAATCACTTGTATTTATAAAACCTTTTATTCCCTTAATCTTTTGACAGGAAAGTACTGAAAGAAATCTCTTGTGGCGACCTAGCCCCAGATGAGACGGTAGATGCCATGCATGAAGCCAAACTCTTATCAAAGCTTCACCATCCTAACATTGTCAGGTTCCATGATAGCTTTCTGGATGGGGAATTTTTCTGTATCATCACTGAATATTGTGAGGTAACATTATACAAATACTACATGGTTAGAGGGGGAAATAGGGCAACTGTCTATATGACTATCACCCCAAGCCTGATTAAGGGGGAGGAGTGATGGACCTGTAGCCATTACTGAGGGTAACTAGTGTACACATTTCCTTGATGTAAGCCATGTAGTCTTTTTGTGTCATCTCCAAGAATTGCAGAAGGCACATAGGGATTACTCTGGTCGTATGTCTGTGTGTCTGTGTATCTGTTTGTGTGTGTGAGTGTCTGTGGTCAAAATGTTAACCCTTAGTAAATTGCATGCCATATGAGTTCCGTAAGGGCTACGATGATGTAACTTGGTGGAAAGGAGGGGGTGGGTTATGGTGACATGTTGGTGACCTCATGTGACCTTTGGCCCCATTCACAAACCGCGACGGCAGACGACACTCGCGGTCCGGGGACTGCGATGTATTTTTTAATTACAAAAAAAAAAAAAAAAAAAAAAAAAAAAAGTGAGTGAGTGAGTGAGTGAGGGAGGGAGGGAGGGAGCGAGCGAGCGAGCGAGCGAGCGAGCGTGCGTGCGTGAGCGTGAGTGAGTGAGTGAGTGAGTGAGTGAGTGAGTGAGTGAGCGTGAGTGAGAGTGTGTGTGTTCAGTGATGGCTATACTCTGAGTAATATACCTGAGTAATAATTTATTTGAACTGATTTGAACAATCTGCTGTGTGTGAAGCCGCACTGCTGTAGACTAAAATATTAAAATAGGCACGCGATACACCCATGTACTGGTCGCGCAAGAATCAAACTTAATTACCAAATGTCACATCTTAGTAATACCATCTGTTAAACTTAGAGATTAAAAGTTCATTCTGCTCTGGGGGTATTACTAAAGAAGTCTCTTGATGTTGTCAGACAAGTTTTTCATGAAAAAAAAAATGATATTACGAATTACGAGTACATCTCAAAATTGTTACCAATTCAGGTAAATTTTAAAATGAACCTCATGATGCAGGACCTCTTTGCATTCAAGTTAAATGCAAGTAGGCTGCTCAACCAAGAATTCTTTTTGTCCCTAAGCTAAGATAGAGGAGCCAAATTTGAGTAGAAAACAACTACAGGAATTAACTGTTGGCTCCATAGGCATGGCCAACCTTCCTGATCTGCATGGGTAAAATGCTGCCAAGAGAGAGAGATTCATCCCTGTCAAGGAGATAGACAGGTCTAAACTGTTTTGATCTTAAAACATTTTCACCCAATTTTGCTTGAAAGAAGTTGTCCCCAGGCAGCTCCACAGTTGCGCCAAATAAATATTCATACATACTTCGGTCAAAGGATGCAAGATGCTCTCCTTGCCCAAGATTTTCTTAAATGATTTGTTTTAAGTAAAACTTGTGTTTCTAAGATGGACTTGGTATAACATTGTTTGCCCTTTGGTTTACATTTAGGAGGTGATTTGGATGATAAGATAACAGCCTGGAAGAAAGCTGGTTAAATTTGTTTGATACCAAATGTCAATCATGGACTGTTGTGCAACTGGTACTGGCTGTACAGCATATGCATAGCAGGTAAAAATCAGAAGGAGTCATAATGTTGACCCACAAAGGGGATAAGATTTGACTAGAAAACATTCCACTGAAACTATCGGCGATTCACAACCAGAGGAGTGGGTATAGTGTTCTTCCCACAATGTATCTTCTTCCAATACAATTTCTGCACTGGTTATCACATGAATTATCATGGATAAACATAACCTAAATGAACAGAATCATCCCAATCTTGCAATTTAATACTTTTGTCACTATAAATTCATGTGACAACCAGTGCAACAAGTGATTGGAAGAATGCATTGTGGGAAGAACATCCCTCACTCTTGATTCTATAAACATTCCTATACAATTAACGACACCTTTACCTATATACTTTAATTGGACCAAATAGGTAGGAATTGTTAGGCTTTTACTCCATACTAAAAATATCCATCGGAAGTATGATATAATTTTGCCCAACTTGTTTTTTGGTTTTTTTTAGGGGGAAGGAGCATATGACCATTCTGACGATGGATATATTTAATTTCAGAATGCAATTCTCAATCGGAATTGTGGGATTCCCAATGTCACTGGGGGTGGGGTGGGCAATAACCAGGATTTTTTTAAGGGAGGTGCAATTTTTTTTCAAAGAAACTTCCACCAAATGGGGAGGGGGCCAATTGGGCAAAAGTGGATTTCGTTTTTACTGATTTTAAACATTTTTAAAACAAAGCTGTGCTCACCAAATTTGTTTTTATTTCTTTTGGGCTCTTTTTGCTCTTTTTATGTTTTTTTTGGCTCTTGTGGAATTTGGGGGGGGGGCATCTTCCCCACCACCCCTCCCCGATTAGGGCCCAGGGGTGGGGATCACAAGCCCATGGTTCATGATTTGTGCATCTTCAATAATCCGTCAAATCCGATAAACTTTTTGCCTCAGGCTTTGGCCATACAGTACAAAACCAATGTTTCATGACTTAACCAACACGGAGGGTATTACACGCGACTTGACGACACGGACATCTGCCTCAATACAACATGATTAAGATTGTGCCTTGGCATCTCTAGAGTGTTGATGGGCACCACGGACATGGCCAGCCCTTCACTCATTCACGCCATCATTACATGAGCCCCTGAGGATGTTGAACACGAGGGCTACAACATCCAAGTCAGATGTATGGTGAGTTGTACAGTTTGTTCAGTGTTTTAATTAAGGCAAGCACTAGAGCGTTTTACATTTGAACAATTGATTAGTCTTTGTCAAAGACACCTCAACAGGATCACCAGAGGCTCGTGTCAAGGCGAACCCTTAGCCGAGCGGAGTGTTGGCATCATTGTGCCATTGGGATGTTCTGTGGAAGCAATTGTGTCAAAGGATTTGTGGTCATCATATAGGAAGGAGATTGTACAGTCTAATTGATTGCTCGTGCCAAGATTAACTTTTAACTGAACCCTTTCTTTAACCACAAGATGAATGCCCGACAGTAACATAAAACATTGCCGCCAGACGGTAGTGTCACATTTGTTTGACCACAATGCATTCATATGGCGCCTTAGTATGTATTGCCCAATCAGGTCCCAGGAAAGTTATGGAAGATTTATCCCGGAAAAATAAAGAAAAACAAAACACACAAAATAAATGCGGAAAGGCAATGAGCAAGAGACTCCCTGTGAGAGGGCACTATACCACATCGTGTACAGGGGACTGTAGGAAATAAAAAATAAAGCGGAACGCCTTGATGAGAGGCTTCAGATTGATTGAATTTGATCGATTGCTGTCTGTAGACTTCAAATCAGCCACCAAATTCATTTAATACTTTGCCAACTCTGACACACACACATCACTTTTGTGCCTTTTCAAACACACATGACCATCTGCAATGTATTACATAAGAGAAAAGTTTCTGTGTTGAATTTCCTTGTTCAAATCAGTAAATGTGACTTAAAAGATGGTGATACACCTCAGTGTTAAAAAAACTTGGCAACAACCACTGTCATTTCCAAATGCATCTGAAGGAAATATTTCATGAAAAAAGAAAATTTAAAACATCTTTCCTTTGAAAATTTTTTACATCGTAACTAAGGAGTTATTACATATATACGCCTTGTTTCGCTCGACTTCTCGTTTAACACTCAACACCCAGTTGGTGGGGAAAATTTTTGAGGCATCTTTGCCAACAAGGGAGATAATTAAGAAACTGTTTATGTCCAGTCTATCACTATACTTTGTATCGTCTGAGGTACGAAGTAGCGATGTGCACGTATACCCTGTGCATCCTTTCAGTTGCAGTGCGATTGTCCTTTGCCCACGCACGCATGCACCGTAAGTCGGTTCAATGTATACACCTGCATCGCTACTTCGTACTTCGAGCTGGACAGAGTATAAATTATATTTTACTTGGTATTTACAGGTCAATAGCATGTATATTGTTTGAGTTGTGTGCCTTACGGCATGCCTTTGAAGGACAGGTCACTGATGGGAGTCATGTACAAAATAGTCGAGGGCAAGACACCGTGAAATCCCAAAGAAAGTCAGTACGATAGAAAAATGCAAGATGCATACTCAATGTGTAAGTATTGAACAATGATGATAACTTAAAAGCTTGGCCACATAGAGATTCTTGGAAGGGAGCTACGGTGGGTAAGTATTATGGAATCATAATTTTTGAACATGTTAAAGGGGGATGGCCATGATTTAGGTATGTAAACTGTCATCTTGATAGAAGGGGGGTCATCCCAAAACACCAACTGTAAAGTTTAGCGCCAATATTTTTTCAAATCCATGGACACAGAGAGCTAAAAACGCAATTTTATAATATTCACTGCATTATAGTATGGTAAAATTAATATTGGTCGACCAAAATGGAGGGCACATTTTGTCCCCGAGAGGAGACTATAAAATGGGTATGTCCGTGTGTACCCGTCAGTATGTATGTCCAGTGACAAAATGTAACCCTGAACATTTGGGCATATCGTTTTTTCTGGATGAGATAGAGTAGCCAAAAACTTTGGTATATGTAGGAGGGGAACCCCCCTACTAACCATTAATTCATTCCCCCAGGGTCCCCCTCCACTGGGTCTGTCAGGCGGTTTGGGGGAAAACAGGTCAAGGGGAAGACAAAAAAAGGGAAAAAAGGGTCATACTGCACAGAAAAGTCACATTTGGCCATATTGTGTACGATTATCTGGGGAAGTTCAATAGGGCACGATGATGGTGCGCATCTGCTTTGCCATGTGAAAGTGTGGGATATAGCGGCTCCGGATGCAAATTAGCTAATTAAATATGCATAATTACTGTATAGCTAAAACGGTACTTCGAATATACAATTCCTTCGCTATGTTAAAGACCACTCTGCCATACATCTTTTATGTGAATCGTATTGGTTCAAAGTGCTTGTGGGCCATAAAGGGGCATTTCTTATGCACTTGATCTATTAAATATGCATATTTTTTTTAATATTGTTTTAATTGGACAGTGGATATGCAAGAGGGTGAGGAGGGAGGGGAAGTGGTGGGGTGTCTCGGGGAGGGGGTGGTTAGGGTGTCCTCGGGAGGGGGAGTTGTTGTATGTCTCGAGGGAGGGGTCGTTGGTGGAGTTCAGGGAGGGGAAGGGGAGATGTGTTGGGAAGGGGGACAGTGGGGTTTTGGGAGGGGGACAGGTTTGGGTTCGTGTCGAGATTGGAGAGAGATATTGGGTGTCTCGGGGAGGGGTGAGGTGTCAGGGAGGGGACATGTGGGGGAAAATTTCGGAGGGTGACGGGTTTGGGTGTTGGACGGGTGGGGGTTTGGGAGGGGACAGGTGGGGTCATTGTAAAGACTACAAATATGTATTGCATTTATCGCATGTTAGTGATCGCGTCAATTTGGCGGGACATATTTACGATCGCGTAAATCCGAGTTCGCCTTGTTGCATTTAACTTCCAACCAAACAGCTTTAGCCCTAAGATTTCACAGGTAAATGAGAAAAATAGTAACTTTCTTCAGATACCAAAATGTTGACCCCATCCGGTAAAATCTGGGGTCCCTGGTGACGAGGCATTAGCATAAGACCATGGACCTTTTAATTATATGTGAATCAATTGGCATCAAATGAATTTAGAAAATTTTTCACTTGGTGCATCTCAGATTACAAGCGCGGTCACCGCTCGTGGTGGATTGCGTGCAACCTCTGTTTGGTGGGGGGATTGGGGAGTGACCTACCGCTCCTACCAACCCTTGATATCAAGGGCTATCGGTGGAGATTCTTGCAAAAAAGGGGGTCATTCATTTGTAGAGGAGAATAAAATGGGGGCATTCGGCGCGGAAGAGAATAAACAGGGGAATGTTGAAGGCGATAGATCATCCTAACTGATTAACTGTTACACACAAAATACAGGGTGGATCCAAACATAGGTTGTGGGGGGGGGGGGGGGCAAAAAAGCGGTCATTCAGTGTCAGATCCTAAAATCTGGGGCCTTTTACAGGCATTTGTGTGAGTACTTTAAAAGGGAGTCCTTGGGTGACAGCTTGGTACAAAGGGGTCTATCGACAGGAGCATGACGCGTGCAATCCCCCATCTCCCCGCCCACCGCCCCCCCCCGGTTGTGACAGTGGGTACTTGGGCAGCCCTGCAATGGCCCTTTAAGGCTGCCTCAGAGATTTCCCGTATGAGGGCGCACTCAATTTTCAAAACAAAATCGTGTTTTTTGCGTATTCATAATGCTTGTCCATATACTAATCACCCTGGTGGAAATAGCTAACTCAACTCGAAGTCCTTCATATAGAAAAATCACAACTTTTAAAAAATTCTGGCTCTGGAAATTTAATACACGAGTATCCATGGCACTGTTTATACATAATGTTTTACTGCCGAAACGGAAAACCGATTCATCTCTAAATTTGGAATTAAGCCTTTTAGGTGACTATCTTTATTTCTAGATGACTATTTTAAATGACTACACCAAACAAATTAGATTCCAAAATCCTCTAGTCAGCCTTTTCAAATAAATTAAAGAAGGATCCTGTAATTTTGTAATGATGGAATGGTCTAGTAATAGTATTTGGTAATGAAATATGCCAGTTTAACGTTCTGAAATCCGTATTGCCTCGCGATGGTTAGCACAGATTCGTCCCATGCATTTAATGCATCTGGCCTTCGCTTTTAAAGCATTGTGTCTCTTTTACATAGGCCGCTTATACAGGGCGGCCTATAGTAAAAAAAATAAAAAATAGATGATTCCAGGATTCAGTTAAAGTTAGGCCGACAACAGGAGTAAACGCAGTCTTTCCCCCATGCCCCTGCTCCCTTCCCGTGCCCCCTCTAAGTACCAAACAAAAGTCGCCACCCCTGTGGATGAGCCCAGCTGCCTCGTGCTCCGCGATGTGGCCTTAGCCATCAGCTTGATATTTGCTTTTGCCGCACTTTGTTTCACCGCGATACGGGGATTCCTGGGCTTTTCCCTGTTTGGGTTTTTTCACCGGCGGTGAACCTGGCATGTGGCGTCCGGTCCTCTCCCGGCCATTTACACCGCTACTTGTAGTTTCGTATTTTTTAAAATCATTTTTTTTTTTACCGTTTTATCTTGAAGTCCTGGTCTCATCATGGACATTTCTGTGTAGAGCTGGACCTCCCCTCCGAAGTATATAAGTCTGAAAACAATAGTTGAATTTCCCACTGGCATAAATGAAGAATTGTACAACTTCAATTTAAATTCCAAGACATCTTTTTTGAAATGAGGCATGCGCTGCCAATAAAAGCTGCCTCGTGCTTCTTTTCTAAGGAGAGCGGTAGAGGGGTTGAAAAAATCCTCCTCCAGCACAAGAGGAGTGATTTATTATATTTACAGTATACTCCAGCTATACAATATAAGTGTGGGTACAAGCTCTCTCGTGCGCTGGCCTGGGTTTGTGACAGTGAATACCACGACTGCAGCACCCTAAGTAAAACAGTAGTCAGTTGAGTGAAAATATATCATGTATCAACAATGTTGAATTATATAAATTTAACGCTTAGCTCAAGTCCACAGGTTAATATTTCGCTAGAGACGGATCACCACACCGTCACCCCATTCCATTTGTTGTTTTGTTACAGTTACTTCCATCAATAATAGGTTTTGTAATCAGTGGCCCTAATGATGTTCTTTGCGCCTCCTCGCACGTGTGAAACTGTGAAGATGTTTTTCGCCTGTCTTCTGCATAGATCGCACCAACTTTTGTGACCAGCACGCTGCCGTCAATAAAGTCCTTCTAATATAACCATTCTCCCTATCGCGTAAACTTACAGCGTACCTTTTTTTAAGCGACTTGTACGAAGACGGAAGAGTTTCTTTTTTCGAAAAAAAAATTGTTTTTTTCTCAGTAAACAAACTCAGAGGCATGGAAGTCCATGAAGTGATCAAAACATCCAATAGTAGTCTGCTAAAAAATCGAACGGTTACATCGTGCCTTTGTCAGGTCACTTCTTACATTGCCTTAAATACGGACTGCAGTAAAGGTCACGCACGAACCGTACTGTTTTGTACTTTTTTCACATGCGTCAGAATTGCATATTCAAGAAATTATCTCGGTTTTGTGGTCACAAGACTCCCTTATTTTTAACGGACTATCATATGCAGTCCGAGTCGAGTCGACCATGTCTCCTCTTCTCCAGCGTTGAATTTTGCCAATATAGCGATCAATGTTGGTTGAATAGGTTCCCTGATCTCTGTAGATTGGTAATTTTAAATTCCCGGCTTCGTAAGTGTGCAAGAAAATCAATTTCGGATGTTTTATTACATGACGATTGCCCCCGCTTTGCCATCATTCCGGTCAATTGCTCAACCCGATTGTGAGCAGCAGCGGGGTACACAGCTCTTCCATTGATTGTGCGTTACACCCTGAATCAGGACTGCAAACAGCCCTATTTGGTAAGAACACACCATATATGGATTATGGAGGTATTTTGAAATTTATCACTCATTTGTCTAATTTAACATTTGTTTTTTATGAATCACTATTGCCGTTTCCATTTTAATGTTTTCTCGGTGAGCCAACATCGACATAACCAGGCGTAGAATACTTAAAATAGCGACATGTCGCCTCTACACAACCGGCCAGGGCACTGAAGGCATTTTTGCGAATTTATCACTCATTATTATTATTGAACATTTTTTTTTAATGACTCACTATTGGGTTTCCATTGAAAGTGGTTGGCTCGATGAGTCCTAACAAGCGGTAAATACTTAAAATAGCGAAATGTGTCCGAATTGGTCTGGCGAGGCGTTTTGTAATGGATTCTTTTTCGCACGAATCCAAAAATTTTCCAAGCCTTACACAACTGAGATGACGGGGGAGGGCTCATACATAGCTTTTATCAGTAGAGGGTTATTAAAACCACTATGGCTTATCCCAATATTGAGCAGAAAATGAAGTTCCTTAGGTAACAATGGTTCAGATTGTTATGGTACTGCTTTTTGAGTAGATCAGTGTTGTTAAGCCGGTGATTTCTTTTTCCTTTCATTATTTAGATAGAGATCCATCCAAAGGCCTTCCGCGCTGAGTCAGTACACTGCCTTATGTGCTAGACACTAGTAGGCACACTAGATTCTTTTGGCCCCATCAACATGTTTTGGTGGGGCCTTGTGTTATTAATGTGGATGGATATACTCTGTCCAGGAATTTTTTTTTCTCCTTTTCGCGGGTTTTTTGCCGTTGCTAACGCGTGTTGCAGTGTACGCACTCGCATACGCGCCTGGTTTGGAACAGTTTATACACGCCCGTGATTGGTTGATTTACAATTAGCTGTTGTTGTTCAACTTGTTGCTATGCTGAGCGTGCGACGGTCGTGGACTTAGATGCGCAATTGAGAGAAAATAAATAACTGGCTACAGTATAGTTAGATGTACATATATAGGCACACCACAATATCATTAAAGCCAAGTACAAAATAAACCAGTTGCTCGTCCAGACTTTTGAAAAAAGGTTGGTGAGGAGGCCCTTATTATTTGTTATTTTAATTATTTTTTTTCAAGATGCCCTCCCATATCTAAGATGGCTAATATGATATTGCGTTGTGGACATAGTAAGATCTATATGCAAGAACGTTGAAAGAATTACTCACAAAATGAAAAGGACTCTTTAAAAATTATGAGATTCACTCTTGCTCCGATATTTGTGTTGACTTCGTTTCCCCCTTTTTTAGGCCTTCTTTTTGGTGGCGTTGTTGATTTTTTTTTTAAAAATAACAAATCACCAAAAAAATGGTGCGGCTCCACATCGTGCAAGCGGCAACGATCAACCGGTTCCTTTCTTTACTTGACCTACGTTCATTTTAGTTCTTCACATAGTGACTAATCCTCATTAGTTAATTTGGCATATTTCCTTGTTATTTGTAATTTCATTTATCTCTGTCTTTATTGCAAGACTGGTGCAATCAAATTGATGGAGTGATAGCCGATATAATACAGAGCGAGTTATAGGTAATCAGTAGAGTTTATGGCATGTATAATTAGTACCTTGCGCATAATTCTGATACATTATGGTTTATTCTGAGTCTTATGTCAGTGACTGATCTTATCCAATTTGAGTATTATTAAGAGCAATTGGTATTTTCGGGACATTGTTATATAGTTTGTGGTCAGAATTCATGCACTGCTGATGATTATTGTAATTATATAATTTTAACTTTTTTCAGAATCCATGTTACGTGTTATAAAGACTGATAGTCATTGAAATTGGTGGATTGATAGCCCTGGTGTGTATTTGTGCTAATTCCTCCACGTCTTTAAATGGCAGGGTGATTCCTCCTATGAACTTGGTGATAGAGCGGGATGGTTACGTATGTCTTTCCGTTTTACCGTCTGTATTTCCTTCGTTTTTTAAACGTTTTCACGGTATAACAATTACGACTGCCGCAATTTGGCGGCTGCCACGCAAATGCAATTTTCTTGACACCATAAAATCGTTTCGTATCGCGGTTACCCGGCTTTGCATTGATCATAAATATTACATCTTGAACCATAAAATGTTGGTTTGCTACCTACTACGTTATGTGTTTAATCCAAATCAAGCAGTGAAAGTTGAAGTTGAAGTTAGTTTGAATATCCCAAAGATCCCAAACGACAATCACTGTGGGCGCTGCCCCCCATACCGTGGAATTTTACCTTTTTGTAGATCCATCTGTAATTGACGACACCGCGTAATTGGGGCCCATGTTTGCGGTGTATGTTATATGCCGAAGTCGCTCCCTCACGTTTTTACAAGAACTTTTGGTAAAAGGGGATTTCCTGTTTCCGTAAAAGTCGGAAACCATTTCTAGAAGAAGCATAGGAAGCATTGAATTGATAACTTTACTTTTCACTGAATCATGCGGGTAATTTGCAGTGAAAATTTGACTTCAGCATTAAAATAATACTTTGAAAAAAAGTTAGTAGGGTTTGCTGGCATGTAACGTGTAGTGAATTTTCTTAACGTGTCGGACACCTTCCGTTCGTGTATACGTTAAACCGTTTACATGTCCCAGCACTACTACTTGGTGAATGAAATGATAGTCTTCAGGAATACTACTTGCCCCTGTAAGTTTCATGAGCATATTAATAAGGGTTGTAAAGTCTTAGTTTTTTACTTGTGTCAGTTCATGCATAGTGTTGACAATGGTTTCACTTGGGCGGGTATGTTCATACAAAATTTTAAAAAGCCGCAAGATATATCCATACATTATATTGTAATTGATCCTTTATTGGGATAAAAGCTCAAAAATTTGGTTCAATGATTTTAAATTAATTTTTTTAAATTTCATCGACCCCATTTTGAGTTAAATCAGTAAGCAAGTGTGTAATCATCATGGTGCCCTGGCTATGTGTAGAAGGTACAAGAACTTGCTAAATTAAATGAACTTAATGACTTTGCCTGGTATGATAGATCTGAGTGGTTTGCTACGTATCCGTTTGATTCAATCTAACCGACTGAACTTTCACTTGAAGAGGGTTGTGTAGCAATCAGTCACTGCAGCAGCCATACAAAACCATGTTGTATGTATATCCATAGGTTACGGGTTCACATCAGTGAACAGATTTTACTGGTTAATAGACTATTTGCGCAATCCCCGAAATGCATCTCATTCTGTGCCCATTCCATCCGGGAACTTGTACCAGAGGTCTGTTTACAAAAAAAATTGTGTTCGTTCGCGTCGCCGAACAGTGCGAAAATTACAATACAAAGTTTCCTTTTCACGTGACGTTAAAATCGTACCAAAGGATGTTAGAAAATATCTATGGAACAAAAATCAATCGAGGCACCGGTTGTTGAAATTCACGACAAAACGAGATTTTTTCGATCGTAACGGTGCCCTACTTGTCACCTGACGGACGATTACAACAACTATAGTGCAACGGTCACCGATAGAGTAAGTTTTCTGGTATTTCGGTACGCTCCTAACCGTATTGTTTTTAGCCGACTTGAGGCTGGACAAGTTCCGGATGAAATGGGCACCGCAGGAGATGCATGTCGGGGATTGCGCAAATAGTCTATTGATTTTCAGGTGAAGCCATTGCAAGAATGTTGGCCTCAATCCAATGCCACATAAAGTGACATTGATTTTCCTGGATAAACGCACAACCTACTCCAAAAATGAATAGAATCATTGAAGACTTATAATGAACTGACACAAATAAAAAATAAAACTATAAACAGCGTAATTGAACCACTTATTAGTGCCTTATTTAAAAATGTATTGATTTGAAGACCCGAAATGTACCAAATGTAGTCAAGTCAGTAGAATTCTAATATTTGAATTAAGTTTATTCTGAGATCTAAGTTTTTCAGCTGATGAGGCACTTGGGTTAACCTCTCCCTCGCAGTCACAATCGACCCCTATACTTTGTATCGTTCGGAAGTATGAAAGTGGCGACGGCGCGCGTGAACCAGTGCCGCCGGTCAGTGCCGTGCGCTGTGCTTTACCTACGCGGTTGAAAGTCGGCTCAATGTACCCGCCCGCGTCGCTACTTCATACTTCGAAGCTGGACAGAGTATAGGTAAGAATGTTCACAAATTTTATCCGGTCATTATTTTAATCGAAAGTGTTTTTCACTGAAAAGTAAATTACTTTCCTTTAAACTGAGGGGTCCAATCAAAAGTAGCCAAGTATTAGCTGAGTTACAGACAACAATTTCATGCCAAAATGAGCCAAAATCATGTGGGTGGAAGTTGTGAAAAGCACAGCAATGTACATGTACACTTTTGTATGTGACCTCATGACCTCCGATTTCTTTACGTATGGAAGGTTGTAAATTGTAATTCTCCACAAAATGTTCTTTGTGCTTTACGGTGCTTCGACTCCGTAAAACCAGGTGGTCCAACTAGAGGGATAGTTTCATGAATCAAATTACCACCCCTTGTCTTAGAGTTTTAGATTTAGTTTAAAGTTTTTAGATCAATTAAGTGAGT
>JAMKCH010005679.1:0-54892 GCA_023653785.1 Ophioderma brevispina
AAGCGTAGTGTCAACCCTGGTGCTTTTGTTTTTACACGAATTTCTGATTTTTTGCACATTTTAAACATCACTGTGTTCGATAGTTACCAACAAAGGTTATACACTACAGACAATTCTGAGCTGTATTTTTGCCGATTTAAACAGATATTTGGACCATTTAAGTCACAAAAACGCTTGGTCTAAACGGCGGGAATTTAGCACATTTCACGCGTCAGGCGCAAGGCGCACCATCGCGTGGCGCGGTGAAGTTTTGTGCGTAATTGGAAGCGTGCCGCAAGTTTTAATGCTACTTTTGCGCGGAGCCATTCTGGACAAACGAAAAATAATATTTGAAAATGTAAACAAAGCGCTAATTTAGACGAGATTGAAATTTCAATTTCTTCTTAATTTTGGAGTTAGAGACAAAATATGTTTGATTCAATAGTGCATAAAGATGTATTTTGATCCACCTTGCAAAAACATACTCAATTTTGAATTCAAAGAAAAGTTATTGAGAAAAGAGAAAAGCTTGAAATGGCGTGAAAGTCACTTTTTTAACTAAAACAGGGATTTTCCAATGTTCAATTTTCGCAAAAATTTGGAAATTCCGAAAAGATAACTCCAAAAATACCAAGTAAAAGGTAAGGTTTAACTTCCGACAGATAGCAATTGGTATTTTCCAGGGACGGTTTTCTCAATTTTTCATTTTGCGATTTATAACTAAAGATATTCTCCAAATATACTCAAATTTTGGAAAGAAAAGTAAAAATCACACTTTTTTGACCTTTTTTCCTTCTAAAAAATTTTTAAAAAAAGAAAAATTTTAAAAAACTGGGAAAAACCGGTCCCTAGACAAATTTGTCTGTTTCTATTTCTTTCCTTTTAAAATAAACATAGGAAAATCATGAAAATTCAATTGTTTTTGTTATGCTGTCTGAAAGTTTGGGGCAAAATCGTGATTTTTAGTATTTTTCTCCAAAAATACGGAAATTTTTACATTAATATGATCGCCATCATCGGGTGCATAGTCCAATTTTCTTTCTAGAACCGTATACTTTTACATACAATAATCCCAAATATTGCAAGTTACAAACCAAAATAGCTACTCGGAAACTCAAGGTTCACACTGCATTAAAATCTGTATCAGTTAGTTTGGGCGTAAGCTCAAGGAGTGAAGACGAAGTTAAATATTTTTATAATATACATTTGAAATAATCTAGATTTTCCTGTTTTGGCCTTAAGAACAGTGTCAACCCTGAGTTTACGAGTATCTTATTTGCGTTGTAACTTTGCAATATTTCAATTATTTTGTGTAAAAAGATACCTTTCTAGAAAGAAAATTGGACGATGCACCCAATGGTGGCATGAGATTAATGTAAAACTTTACGTTTTTGAAAAAAACATGATTTTGCCCCAAAATTTTTCAGACAAGCATAACAAAAACAATTTGAAATTTCCATGGATCTTATGTTATTTTTTAGAAACAAGACAAACGTGTCTAGACGTTTTTTCATTTTTTTTTAACAGAAGCTTACTTTTCGAAATATAAGGAAAAATGTCAAAAAAGTGTGATGTTATCGTTTTCCCAACATTGAGAATATTGGAGAATATATCTTTAGTTAGCAATAGAAAAATGAAACATGTAAGCAAAACCGTTCCTTAGAGAGACGATGGCTATCGTAGGGAAAGTAAACCTTACCTGTTACTTCGGATATTTTTGGAGTTTCTTGTCTGAAAAAATTTAAGCTAAATATTGCGAAAATTGAACATGAGGGGCAGGAAATTAGTGTTTTAGTAAAAAAGTGATTTCACTGCCCTTTCAAGCTTGGTCTACTTTCTTAAATAACTTTATCTTAAAAACTTCAAAATTTAGTATGTGTGACAAGTGAGTGATTGAAAAACATCTTTATGCACTATTGAATCAAACATCTTTGTCTCTAACTCCCGAAATCAGAGACTTCAAATTTCTCTGTCTAAATTAGGCGCGTTGTTTACATTTCAATATTGTTTTTTTTCATTTTTTCCAAGATACGTTTCCTCAAGTCTTAAAACACATGCCGCTTCATACGCCGCAAATTCACCGTGCACGCGATGCTGCGCCTGAACGGCGTGAAATGTGGCTGTAAATTCCGCCGTTAAGACATGTGTTTAGTGACTTTAAATGGTCAAAATAGCTGTTTTAAATCGGCACAAAATACGCGCTCAGGCTTGTCCTGCATTGGATAACCTTTGTTTGTATAATTAAAACACAAAAAAACACCATAAAATTAAAAAAATCCGAAATTTGTGTAAAAACAAAAGCACTAGGTTACCCTGCCCTAATGTTCAATATTTATTGATTTATTCTGTCTTAAGGGATCTCATGTTTGCATGTTCGCTGTGATTGGTTGAATTCTCAGTATTTGAAGTTGAATTGCTTGATACATGGACGGGTGATGAACTTTGCCAGCAGTGTTGCATGGTGTTTTTAATTATAATATAAAGTTTATCAGTATAATCTTTTGAAGCTGTTTTGTAGATGCATGTTTTCTATGTGTATTGTTGCAATTAATTGGTTTATCTGTTTGCATACTGGAGGGTGATGATCTGGTTCAACAGTGTTGATTGTGTATCTTTTTAGAATTGTTGTACTTTGAATTGATGGAAATGAGTTTTAATATTGCGTCATATATTGATATATAATATTTTAAGCTTTTTATCTTAATGACCGATATGTCACACTGTGTTAGTTTTCTTAAATTAATACTACTCAACATGTGGGAACGGGATATTTATTATCTTTGTCATTATTAAAAGACAAACACTTGCAGAATCGTTGAGATAGTCATTGGGTGTACATGACGGAGAGGAAAGACCCTCAGAGTATTGTGCCGATAAATCAGGTCGGGTGAATTGATAGGGATCCTTAGGTAAATCAGGGTTCTCAACATTTTGGCTCGCGGGCCATGGTCGGCTGTATCCTCCGTCAAATATTCATGCTCTTGGCCATATGCACCCTCTTTTGCTATTTGCTGTATATATGCCAACCACCAAAGCTTCGTGGGCCGGATCTGGCCCGCGGGTCCGCCTGTTGATAACCCCTGGGGTAAATAGTGGGTTGGCATGTCCACATATTGCAACTATCCAGCAAGACTGTGGAATTTGGATCCCGAAATCAACAAAGTTCCATCTTCTCTTGTAATGCTCGACAGAATGTTGTCTCAAAATGAGTTTCTGAGTATTGAACCATCCACAGTTCAATCTCAAACAGCTTTGATTCATATATCCATGTACAATTTAATAAAGAAGGAGGCATGTTTGAATTTTTTTTATGATGTACTGCTGTAGATCCACTCTAAAGTCTGAATCTAGGCATCTATGAGCATGGGAAGTATACCATGCCAAGGCCTTCCAGGAACCTATTGACATATTGACACTTGATCTCAAACCTTTGCTGATTGGGGCATAGACATGGTGAAAATGGATACTTGCCACATCCCAGAGGCAGAAGCGAACCCAAGAAGGTGAGAGAATAAGTTCTAACTTCCAAACAAGTATTCTCATCTCCATGGCACAGTTTTTTGAGCATGCATATCAAATGCATGTGTACTGATAGACTCAGGTTGTTAAAGGTCCATAATGCCATGAAAACAAATTGACATAATGAAAGGACCCTTACAGAAATAACTTCCCACCCGTTTGAAACAATTTGGATGTTTACATGCTGTTAAAAACACGGTAAAAACAGGAAGAGTTCCAGGGGGAGTTGGCAGTTTGTTGGTTGGTTGGTTGGTTATAGTTGGTTGAATGGCGCCTTCAACTTAAAGTTATTTGCGCCAAAGTAATATTAAACCTAATGGCGCAATTGGGAGACAACTTAAGACTAATAAGGACGGAAGGCAACTGAATAGCTGAAAGATAAACGTATAAAGAACTGTTCGTGGAGACAAGTTAGGGTTGACTTACTAAGTTAAATATGGTCCGGTACAGATTTAAAAAAAAAAAAAACAAACAAACAAAAACACTAATAAGTTCACATCTTGAACAATATAAACTAAAACCTCAGGAACAGGTGGATGATTTCCCCCAAGCAATTTCCACTGTCATCGCAAGCCTAACAATTGAGAGATTATCTCTAAGGATATTACGTTGAGCAGAATATTTACGACATTCCAAGAGAAAATGGTTAACGTATAATGTACCACAAACGGTACACTTGCCATCTGGATGCCTGCCCAAATAAAGAGCTAACAATTGGATCACAACTTTCCCAAACAGCCTATGAAATTGACCTACCCCCTGAGCAACATGCCGTTCTGTCTGGTAAGAAACATCAGGCTTTTTTAATTATCTTTCATATTAAAAATTAAACTTGACCATAATGTCTCCACTCATCTTTCTCTTCTCCTAGGGCATATTCTTACTCTATAGTTAATTTGATAGGTGATCAAATATCCTTTGATGCAAGGCATTTTGGCCACCATATCAGCCCATTCCTTACCATACACCCCAATATGACTAGTAACCCTGCAATATCAACAACAACCCCCCTCCCATATTACGAATCATAAATATAATCTCTGAATATCACATATAATCTTATTGTCTGGATTAAATTTGTTTAATGTAAGTCATAGCGCTCATACAGTCACTAAAGATAACAACATTTAGCGTGTTTACTTCCTCAACCCATTCCGACGCATGAAAATAGCAGTAACTCGGCAGAAAGATAGAAATATCAGAAGAAACCTATAACCCCGAGAAATTTAAACGAGGGTATCACAATACTACAACCCTCCCTATTCATATTACTATCCAAAGAACCATCTGTATAAATGTGTAATCACTCCCCCAATATGTATTAATCTCACGAAACAATTATGCTTTTTTTTATTATCATCATCAGTAACACTTCAATAAAGACTTGTTTTCCGAAGAGGTTATTAATCGCCTGATATCCCAAAAGGATAACATGAAAATCACTATCAAAAATATCATGCTCAGATTATCACTCCTAGCATCAAAGGTCTAGGAAAAAGGATCACAATTAGCAGGATCATTAAAAATACTTGCTTTCTGCCAACTGTCCTTGAACATGTAAAAAATTTGGGTGATGACTATAGCTTTATGCATAAAGTATTTACGACTAAAGGGATTTCCGCTAAGAATCAAGGGTGGGGCTCAACCACATTCACCTGGAGTTACGTCAATGAAGTACCCCCAATGGCACCAGTACAAATCTTAAGTGCCTTATATTGAATGGAATCTAAACTGCCTTGAGTGAATTGAAGCATATCCAGAGCCTCACTACCATAATCCAATAATGCCTAATCAAAACCTTATAAGCGCGAGCAAAAGAGGGTCCATCTGCACCCCATAAGCAAGCAGTTATACAGCGGAGCAAATTATTCTAGTACTACACGTTTCCTTATATATTAACTATGACTACTCCAAGATAATGTGGAATTGAAATATAAACCTAAACTTTGTATCTTTCTAAACCATCATATTGCCATCAACCTTGATATTGATGCGAGGGATTTTTCTTCTACGAGTAAAAAGAAACCCAACAGTTTTTTGGAGGTCAGACAGTGTAAAGCCCATGGTTTACACATTGCATTGAATCGACTATCTGAACTACGACAGCAAACTAACTTTCTATGAGTTTTCCAGAGCAATATCATCTGCGAATTGGGAATTTGAACATCTTTCACCCCTCAGGGAGATCAGATACTGCAATATTAAAAATAACAGGACTAACTACACTTCACTGAGGCACAACATTATCAGTAAAAAATTTATCTGACAAACACCATTTCACTTTACTTGAATAAACCTATTCGATAAAAAATCCAATCCAGTAGACAATACGTCACTAATACCAGCATTAACATTTTTATAATAACTCCCGTACGCCAAACATATCATATGCCGTCTGAATATCCAGAAAAATTGCCACTGTACTCTCTTTATTAGCAACCCTATTAATAAAAGATTCAAGATTAACTAAATGGTCAATAAGTACGCCTACCCCTGCGAAAACCACTCGTGCAGGATTAAGAAGCCTCTTAGCCTCATAAACCACATAAAAAAAAAAAAAAAAAAAAAAAAAAAAACGAAAAAAAAAAAAAAAAAAAAAAAAAAAAAAAAAAAAAAAAAAAAAAAAAAAAAAAAAGAAAAAAAAAAAAAAACAAACGCCTCCATTAATCATCCCTTTCCATAACTTACCCTGAATGCAGATCAGCATGGTCTATAGTAATGGATCAGCACCATCTTTACCTGGTATTAAGAGAGGTGTAAGAATACCATGCTTCCAAGCATCTGGACACTCGCCCCTAACCCATATAATATTAAATATAGATCATACAACTTGCCCTAACTAGAAGGAAAAATGCCTTAATCATACCAGTACTATACCATCTCTACCAGGTGTTTGTACATTTACCTTATCCATGGCTGCTTCCTAGTTCATCCATACTAAAAGTTCATCAAGCATGGAATCATCTGTAGAATTACCAAAATTAAATTTTTCTGTTCAGAGACATTTTTTCCTTGGCCAAAAAATCTTTATGTAGTTAAGATCCTACGACATAGCAAAGACTCAGTCTAAAATATTTGCTTGTCTTTGATCATAACTGCAACCCGCTCCCTTTTTAAAATTGGGATGCAACTACTACCCCTAATTTCTATAAATGCCTTCACTTTGTCCCACATCTTGGACACAGAAGTATGAGTAGTAATTTGGCAGTTTGTGGCAATTTCTGGAACGAAAAGCACGGTGTTCACATCCCTGACAGAATTTACAGTGTATCTTGCATGTTGCGACACAATTCAAAGCATTCAGACCGGGATTCAGGCATTGTATTTATGCTTGTAGTAATATATTGATCTGGCAAGTGAAAGAATGGATTAGCCGGGATTAGCACCTATACAATAGCACTGGTCCCCCCCACCCCCCTGAACTCTTCTGTTTTTACTGTTTTTATCCCCCTGGCTTGAAAGCCATGGGGGATTATGCTATCTTCAATGCGTGGCGCGTCTGCGCGTGCGGCGTCCAACACCATCTTGTGAACGCGATAACATGAGACCCATAAGGGTTATGGGTGATGTGACTTGGTGGTTGGGATCGTACTGCCATGCCCTTCATCTGATTAGATTATGTGGCGTGGCATCTGCTTAATTGAGTTATCCTAATTTTGCATAATTTAATGGTTAATTTGTGGTTAGGTTGTTTACCCAACACTCTTGTGACGGATAAATGAGACCCATAAGGGTTATGGTGATGTACTTGGTGTGTGGGATCGGACTGTATGCCCTTCATCTGATTAGATTATGGCGTGGCATATGCTAATTAGGTACCTAAATTTGCATAATTAATGGTTAATTTGGGGTATTTTTTAACCCAAAACCTTGTGAACGAAACCATCCAAAGATCCATAGTCCGATTTGAGGACTTGATGATGGGTGGGGATTCGTACTCTCGCGCGATTAGGTTTAAATGGTGGGTTGTCCGGGTTAAGGGAGGTTGTCCAGGTTTAAGGTTTAAGGTGGGTTGTTCCATCTTTAAGGGGGTTGTTGGGTTTAAGGGGGAATTTTTGGTGTTTAAGGTGTGGTGTCTGGGTTTAAGGGGGGTTTTCCCGGTTTAAGGGGGTTGTCGGTTTAAGGGGGTTTCCAGCTTTAAAGGGGTTGTTGGGTTTAAGAGGTTGGTTGGGTTTAAGGGGTTGTCTGGGCTTAAGTGGGCTTGTTGTGTTGTTAAGGTGGTGCACGAGTTTATGGGGGTTGTCCTGGTTTAATGGGGTTTTGTCTGGGGTTAAGGGGTTGTCCAGCTTAAGGGGTTGTTGGGTTTAAGGGGGTTTGTTGGGGTTTAAGGTGGGTTGTCTGGGTTTAAGGGGGTGTCCGGGTTTAGGGGGTTGTTCTTAACTTAAGGTGGATTGTTGGGTTTAAGGTGGTTGTCCCGGGTTAAAGGGGTTCTGGGTTTAAGGGGGGTTGTCTGGCTTAAGGGACTTGTTGATTTCGGGGGTTGTCCAGTTTAAGGGGGGTTTTCGGGTTTAAGGGGGGTTTCCATCTTTTAGGGGGTTGTTTGGGTTTAAGGGGGATTTTTGTGGTTTCATGTTGGGTTTCTGGGTTAAAGGGGTTTTTCCGGGTTAAGGGGGGTTGTCGAGGCTTAAGGGGATTGGTATGGTGTTAAGGTGGGTTTCCGGGTTTAAAGGGGTTGGTCCGGTTTTTAGGGGGGTTGTCTGGGTTTAAGGGGGCTTTTTGTGGTTGAAAGTGGGTTTCCCAAGTTTAAGGGGGTTTTCCAGGTTTAGGGGGGTTTTGGGGTTTAAGGGATTTTTGGGGTTTTAGGTGGGGTTGTTTTGGTTTCTAGGGGTTTTGTGTCACATAATCGCTTATACAGCGCAGACGTGCAAACTGCACGCGCATGCGCGTAGGCGCGCATGTGCGTATGCTTGCGCGGACGTTGCACATGGTTGTCCGTGTTTTATGGGGGTTTGTCTGGGCTTAAGGGTGCTTGTTGTGGTTTAAGTGGTTGCACGAGTTTTAAAGGGGGGTTGCCCGGTTTGAAGGTGGGGGGTTGGGTTTAAGGGGAATTTTTGGGTTTAAGGGGGGTATTTGCAGCTGATTATTTAAAATTTGTAACCGCTCCCGCCAGGGGGGATTTAGCGGTTCGAGAACCGCGACGTGTATTTTTACAGAATGTAAACTCCAAATTGTTTTCAAACTCATGTAAGTGATTTCAGTATTAGGGTCCTTTTCATTATGTCAATTTTTTTTCATGCCATTATGTCCCTTTAAGTATCCAGTGTTTCATACCCAGAACCAGCCTGTCAAGTTTCTAGTATATGCATGCAATTCAGGTCGGTGACTTGTGCCAGAAGATGGTGTTAGCTTTGTATGTAACTTGACATCCAGAGACATTGCTGAAAGTGTCATTTACAAGTCATGGTGGGAAAAAACAAACATTTACTTGCACACTGCATAAAAATATTAAATCTGATCAGTACCCGTGCTCCCCCTTTTTTACCTAACATAGAAGGGGAAAAAAATGCTGCTCATACCAGTACTAATACCATCTCTACCAGGCGTTGTATACATTTACCTTATCAATGGTGCTTTCTTAGTATCCATATAAAAGGTTCATCAAGCATGGAATCATCTGTAGAATTTTACCAAAATTTTAAATTCTTTTCAGAGACCTTTTTCTTGCCAAAAATCTTTAATTGTAGTTGTAAGATCATTACTAACATGCGCAAAAGACTAGCTAAAATATTTGCTTTGTATTGATCAGAAACTGCAACCCTATCACCTTTTTAAATTGGGATGCAACTAATTACCCCTAATTCTATAAATGCCTTCACTTTGTACACAAATCTTGGTGGACACAGAAGTATGAGTAGTAAATGGCAGTTTGTGGCAATTTCTGGACAGAAAAGAAGGTGTTCACATCCCATACAGAATACAGGGTATCTTGCTGTTTGCGACCACAATTCAAAAGCATTTTTCAAGACCGGGATTCAGGATTGTATTTGGCTTGGTTAGTAAGATATTGATTTCTGGCAAGTGAAGATGGATTAGCCGGGAGTAGCACATATACATAGCAAAGGTCCCCCCCACCCCCCCGGAACTCTTCCTGTTTTTACTGTTTATACCCCTGGCTGAAAAGCAAGAGGGGGATTATGCTTATCAGTCAAGGGGTCGGCGGCGTCTGCGGTCGCGGCGCCAACACAATCTTGTGAACGCGATTACATGGCCCATAAGGGTTATGGTGGTGTGACTTGGTGGGTGGGATAGGACTGCATGCCCTTCATCTGATTAGATTTAGTGGCGGTTGGCCTATGCTAATTAGGTACCTAATTTGGCATAATGAATGAGTTAATTGGGGTGCGTATTTTTACCCCAACAATTTGTGAACGCAGCGATCTAACATGAGACCAGAAGGGTTATGGTGATGTGAATTGGTGGGTGGATCGGACTGTATTATGCCCTTCATATGTTAGATTATGGGGCGTGGCATATGCTAATAGTACCTTAATTTGGCATAATTAATGAGTTAATTGGGGTATTTTTACCCAAAAAAGCTTGTGAACACCCAAACTATCTCAAGATCCATAAGTCCGATTTTGATGAACTTGATGGAGGGGTGGGGAATCGTACTCTCGCGCTGATAGGTTTAAGGGGGGTGTTCCGGGTTAAGGGGGGTTGTCCGGGTTAAGGGGGGTGTCCAGCTTTCAGGGGTTGTTGGGTTAAGGGGGGTTGTTGGGGTTTATGTAAGGTGGGTTGTCGGGTTTAAGGGGGTTGTCCGGGTTGACTTTACGGGGGGGTTGCCGGGTTTAAGGGGGGTGGTGGTTTCCAGCTTAAGGGGGTGTTGGGGTTAAGAGGATTGTTGGGGTTTAAGGGGGGTGGTTGGGTTTAAGGGGGCTTGTTGTGGTTTAAGGTGGGTGCGCACGAGTGTAATGGGGGTTTCCATTTTAAGGGGGGTTGTCTGGGCCTAAGGGGGGTTGTCCAGCTTGGGGGGTTTGGTGGGTTGGGTTTAAGGGGATGTGGGGTTTAAGGGGGTGTCTGGGTTCAGGGGGTTGTCCGGGTTTAAGGGTGGTTGTCTTAACTTAAGCGGGGATTGTGGGGTTTTAAGGGGGTGTTGTCCGGGTTTAAGGGGTTGTTCGGGGTTTAAGGGGGGTTGTCTGGTTAAGGGGACTTGTTGGAGTTTAAGGGGGGGTGTCCAGGTTTAAGGGGGGGGTTGGCAGGGGTTTACGGCGGGGGTGTACAGCTTTAAGGGGGTGTTGGGTTTAAGGGGGATGGTTGGGGTTTAAGGTGTGTTGTCTGGTTTTTAAAGGGTTGGTCCGGTTTTTTAATGTTAAGGGGGTGTTTGACTTAAGGGGGGGGAGTGTTGGGTTGGTGGGGTCCGGTTTTTTAAAGGGGTTGTTCCGCGGTTTAGTAGGGGGGGTTGTCTGGGTTTAAGGGGCATTGTTGTGGTTAAGGGTATTCACCAAAGTTTAAGGGGGGTTGTCCAGGTTTAGGGGGTTGTGGGGTTTAGGGATTTGGGGGGTTTAAGGGGGGTTTTTGGAGTTTAAGGGGTTTTGTGGCACATAAAACGCGTATACATGCGCAGACGTGCAACATGCACGCGCATGCGCGTATGCGGCATGTGCGTATTGCATTGGCGGACGTTGCACAGGGTTGTCCGGGTTAAGGGGGGGTGTCTGGGCTTAAGGGGGCTTGTTGTGGTTTAAGTTGCGTGCACGACGTTTTTAAGGGGGGTTGCCCAGGAGGTTTAAGGGGGGGGTGGGTTGTTTTAAGGGGATTTGGGTTTAAGGGGGTATGTGCAGCTTGATATTAACAATTGGTAAACCGCTACCGCCAGGGGGATTTAGCGGTTCGAAGAAACGCGACGTGATTTTACAGAATGTAAACATCCAATTGTTTGTCAAAACTCATGGAAGTGATTTCAGGATAAAGGGTCCTTTTCATTAGTCAATTTTTTTTTCATGCCATTATGTCCTTAAGTATCAGTGTTTCATAACAGAAACCCAGGGAAGGTCCAAAGTTCTAGTATATTGCATGCATTCAGTTCGGTGAATGGTGTGCCAAGAAGATGGTGTTAGCTTGTAATGTAACTTGGAAACATCCAGATACATTGCTGAAGTTTCATGTAAAGTCAATGGTGGAAAAAACAAACACTTACTGCAACACGGCATAAAAATATTAGTTAGTCATCATAGTTTAATTTTCTTGTTGGCAATTATGGCTCTTACATGTCTCTAAAAATCAGTTATCAGAACTGTTGTTCTCCTCCTCAGAATTGTTAAAAAATAAAACAAGCAATTCCTTCAGGGGACCTTGCTTAAAATTGTCCTTGATAATTCAACTGTGGTCCTTTTATAATCATCTTATTTTAGGTATGATATTTGACACAAAATTGCTTTAAACAAAATGACTAAAAATTAAAGGCTGACTCAGAGATTTCGAAATAGATATTTTTTGTGTAGTAATTAAAATAGTCGACTAGAACTTAAGATACTCACCTAAAATGCTCAATTCCAAAGTTAGAGATGAATTGCATTTTTCGTTTTCAGGATACCGTGTATAACAAAATTTCTGGATCCGGAATTTTTAAACAAAGTTGCGATTTTCTATATGAAGGACTTCGATTTGAGCTTAATTATTTCACACAGTGATTATTATGTGGACAAGCATTATGTATATGCAAAAAACACAATTTGTTTGAAAATTGAGGCGCCCTCCCCGGGAAATCTCTGGATCAGCCTTTAAGTCATTTTGTCATCTGAATGCAAGAAGGTGATAAGTGCAAAAGCTGCCATTTGTCAGAAATTCCCATCAAACATACTATTATGCCAAGTCTTTGGTCAGTGCAAGTGGCTCTTGAAATGGTCCTTCAGGTTAGGCTTCGAATCATGACTTGGACTCAAGTATAAACCCTGCAAATGAAGATTTTCTGTGTGTGTATGTGTAGAAAATCTTGTCAGTAACCATATATTTTGAAATGTGTATTTCCTACAGGCTTCATCAATATGTCTATAGCACTAAACAAAACAGGCAGACCAATGATTTTCTCCTGTGAGTGGCCTCATGCTGAACCTAATGTGAGTATAATAAAACTTTTTCTGGTGGGGGTATTTGAGTAGTGGCAGTGTTGTGGTTTATGGTGAAAATGACCCCAGTTGAGTGTCTTTCCCCCCATGTTCTCCCTTATGAAAAAATGCAAAAGTACTACTTTTGGGATAATGTCAAGGTCAGTGATAAAAGGCATTGTATTTCACTGAAAATTTTAATTTAAAAATTGTTAGAATGCTGCAATCTACAAAGTAACCAGCACATGAATAAAAATATCATTGGTATCTGTAGTAAATATCCACTCACAAGGGCAGCTTACAATCTGACCACTGATTTCCAATGGGTTTATGATATTTATATTTTAAATGACTCAGGGTGTTTTGATTCCATAATCCCACAATGCATTGCAGTTTGCTCATACTGTACTGCACTAAACACATGCCAGTACGTAGGGATTAGAAGTGTTCCAAAAGTTTAGAAACCACATGGCATTCATAATCATGCTGGAAATTCCCTACACGTTGTGGGCTAAAATGAGCATAAAAGTCAGTGTTTTTGTGTCGTCTGCAAGAATTGCAGAGGGCACATAGGGATTACTCTGGCCGTGTATCTGTGTGTGTGTGTGTCTGTGGTCAAAATGTTAACCCTTAATATATTGCATGCCATATGAGTTCCGTAAGGGCTGCGATGATGTAACTTGGTGGAAAGGAGGGGGAAGGTTGGGTGACATGTCGGTGACCTCATGTGACCATGGTGACCTCATGTGACCTTTGGCTTGGCCGGTCAAAATGTGAACCCTTAATATATTGCATGCCGTATGAGTTCCGTAAGGGCTACGATGATGTAATTTGGTGGAAAGGAGGGGGCGGCGTGGGGTGACATGTTGGTGACCTCATGTGACCTTGGTGACCTCGTGACCTTTTGCCCCATTCACAAACCGCAGTGGCAGACAACACTCGCAGTCCGGGGACCACAATGTATTTTATGTGTTAGGAATAGGGTTTTTGTGGGATCATATGACTCTATTGAGGTGAAATTTCCCAAAACTGGGGCATTGTGGGATCGACTCAATACACCCTTTGGAAAGGACTTGTGCAGAGAGTAGGTTAATGCCAGGGATCTTATCTTGTTTGGCACCTCTGCAATGCAGGTACAATTCCCATTTCTTAGTATACGTTCAATCTCAAGGGTTTTCACTGGGTACTCTGTTTTCCTCCTCCTAATATTGAATTACTTTCCATGATTTTGTAGTTTAAAAATTTAATACAATTCATTCAGACACAATTTATTTTAAAACAAATATTTACCTTTGGACACTAGTGTGGGAATAGAATTACACACTACCTCTACCAAGAAGTGTCCCCAGTTCCAGCCGTAGAAAATTGTTCACCCCCCCAGATGTTTTAGTGATTTCAGTAGACTTAGCAATATCAGTGTTCATTATTACTTACATAATCAATGAAGCAATATTTGTATCACTTTTGCAGCCAAATTGGACTCTTATAGCCAAGTACTGCAACACCATACGGAATTACAAGGACATTCAAGACTCATGGCCAAATGTGATTACCATCTTGGATTATTACATCACAAATCAAGATACCTTTGCTAATATTTCAGCCCCTGGTAGCTACAATGATCCTGATATGGTAAGTTAATTGAAGTTTGTGCAAATCTTTGTTAGCATTACTTTTAATTTTATAGATATACTTAGTCCACCAAGAAGTGTGGAGTAATCAATAAGGCTTTTCACACTGAGCAGGTGATCAACCCACTTTTGCGACCGATCGCCGTCTGTAGACTTCAAACCAGCCACCAAATACATTATAATACTTCGCCAACTCTGACACACATATCGCTGTTGTGCTTCCTCAAATAAGAGTACACATTCGTCCACTAAATGCACTTACGTAAGCGTCTATTCGCCATGTTGAATTTCCTTACTCAGTCTGTTCAATTTCACGAATGGAAAAATCAGAATTTCTGTGCGGAAACAAAACCAAGGTGACAAGTCATATCACTTATAAGATGGCCATGTACCTCGGCAATAAAAAAAAATTCAACTATAACCACTGTTGTGAAAGCAGCAGATCAATTAAATCCTTCCTTTAGAAAATGTTTACATTGTAAATAAGGTGCTAATGCACATGCGCGTCTAGTATTCAGAAAACGACTGCACTAGTCTTCAAAAACGGTGATCAATTGCAAAAGTGGATCGATCTCCGGCTCAGTATGAAAAGCCTTAATATCTCCTATACAAGTCAACATTGATAGCCGGTCCTTTTGTATCTTGTGTAGGAGATAATTTTCAGCATTGCACCTTCGTTCACTTGGGACTTTGACTGTGACTCAATATACCTCACGCATAGTTTACTTCATTCTTTAGACTGGACAGAGTGTATATTAGCCAAAAATGGGCAATCTCAATAATGGACACCCACATCGGGTGGTATTTGAAAATATTTGGAAGTGCATTTTGTGTTTCTTGGAGACTGTGTTTTGTTGGCAGCATCTTAAGAACAAACTCATGAAAGCAAGTCAGTATGAACTCCCAACTGTTGGGATATTCTGTCATTTGTATTTTTCTGGGTTGAATCTGTGTGTTGTGATAAATATACGATCACAAGACTGAACATAACTGGGCACTGCAACTAAATATTTGATTTCACAGAAATGCTATTGTTTTTGCTTATTTTCAATGAAAATGGAATATACCCAGTCTGAATTCTGTATTTCTGTGGTACTCCAAGGGCAGCAATGAATTTGCTCAGTGATGTGTTGTAGAAGCTCCAGCTTCTTACTTCAATTGGGAAAGTATATAGGTACACCGCCTCTGTTTTCACATTCTACAAGCTCTTGATACTTGTACTTTTTCCACATACAGGTTATCCTCCATTGGGACAATGGGTTTAATGATAGCAACAGTCTTTGTCCTTTCAGAGTAGATGGTAATAGATGGTAATATCTGAGCCCTATGCTGCCTTAGCAGTTTGAGAAGGGAACACTATTTTTGTGTTCTTCATCCATCAGGATTTTCCAGTCATTGGCCTTCTGCAAGATACACAGCTGTTTGAAATGAAAGTCTCATTTATTATAACAAAACCAGAATAAAACAAAATATCAATGGCGACACACTTTTGACACCTAATTTGGATTATTTATACCACTGATTTCATCCTGTGTAAATTTTACGAAATTTCATTGCGGGCAAATATGATTTTTCTTAAAAATCTAGTTTAACACGTCTCTCTATGGGGAATTGACACATAGAGGGCGCTATAACATACAAATCTTGACTTTGTAGACCTATATGGCAAGATTCCCGCAATGGATTTTTTAAAATTTTTGCAGCGATAATAACTCTTGCATGTCCCTACTTCTATCAGTTATCAAAATTGTGTCGCCAATGCTTAAAATTGCTCTAAGAATAAAAGACGATTTGCTTTGGATCAAACAGCTGTGGATGTTGGTTGCATCTCCTTTCAGAATAGGTAGGACTGGCTTTGTTAGGTTGTACCATCTGCAGCGCAAAATTCATTGGTATGGACAAAGTTGGTATAATCTGTCATGCAGTATATCTTCTGATTTGTTTCTTTGATGAAAGGCATCAGGCCATTTGCTATAGACTTCAAGATCTGGCCGTGTCACCAGTTGTACCTCCTAATCTTCAAAGAGTAGTTGCAACCATTGAGAATATGAAACATGTGCAGTGATAGTGATGACATAGTTAGCAGGATCCCTGGTTGTTTCACCCCAAAAAAATGACCACTGATTGCAAAGCTGATGATTTGCAATTTCTCAACATGCTTTGACTAAATTGTCATTTGTGCAGTCATGTTATTCTCAAGGAGAGAGCTTAGTGGTATGTGGACTTGCTATCCACAAAGGCTGGTATTCTGAAAGGGAGTCTAACTTTAGACCTGGGTGTAAACCAGGGTTAGTCCTACAAGAGTGGACCTTTTTTCCCTTCAAAATACTGTGAAAGTAAAATGTAATGGGTTATAAAATTCCTCATGGATGTGCCGGGGTCCATCCATGAGGAATTTTCCCACTTGTTACAGCACATTTTAGAGTATGTTACAAAGAACAAAGGTCCACTCTTGTAGGACTAACCATGGTTTAAACCTGGGTCTAAAGTTAGACTCCCTTTCAGAATATCAGTCTAAGACTTTTGTTTTCAGGTTCATTTTCAGTAGTCATAGACTCTCACTTATCCATTCATACCTCGCTGATCACTTTGTCTCAACTCAATGTAATTCACTGCAAATCCAGTTAAAATAAAGTTAACTTTAGCAGTATTTTGGGAAGAGACTGCAATTTTTGACCCCATGTGTCATGGGTGGCACATCAAAATATCTGAGTGCCCCCTGGGGATGTAATTCCTCATTTTAGCATAAACTTACCTATTATCTACTTATGATGTGATTTGTTATTTTTCCATATTTTTTTCTTACACAGCTGATAATTGGCGATTTCTCACTGAGTTTTGACCAAGCCAAGTCTCAAATGGCACTTTGGTCCATTATGGCAGCACAGATGATGATGTCAAACGACTTGAGGGCCATAGAACTTCCTTTTCAAGAGATTCTGCTCAATAAAGAGGTCATAAAAGTCAACCAGGATAAGCTAGGCATTATGGGTAAAAGGATTATGAAGGTACTGTCAAAATTGAGCTTTACAATATTGTCATATCATTAGATTTCAACATCTGTGTACTCTTAATTGGATTTTACCCCCAAGTTTTAATGTCCTGTTTTTGTGAGCAGTACCTGTAGAATAATATCAAACCTCCATTTTGTTCTGGTTTATTTTCCATTTGCAAATCGTCTCTTTTATTTTTAGAGCAAATTTAGGCAGTGGCGACACAAGTTTGACAACTGAAGTAAGTAGGGACATGCAAGAGCTATTACCTCTGCAAAAATCAGAAAAATCCATTGCAGGAATCTTGCCTTAAAGGCCTATAAAGGTCCTGATTTGTATGTTATAGCGCCCTCTATATGCTAATTTTCCATAGAGAGACGTGTTAAACTAGATTATAAAGAAAAATCATATTTGCCCACAATGAAATTTCATCAATTTACACAGGATGAAGTCAGTGGCATAAATAATCCAAATTAGTCGTCAAAAGTGTGTCGCCGTTGATATTTTTTGTTTTATTCTGGTTTTGTCATGATAAATGAGACTTTCAAACAGCTGTGCATAGCCCACCCAAGTTTGAGATTTGAAGTGTTGGCCCAAGTATTGTGTTTTGTGTAAACTTACTTGGGCCAAATTGAGGTAGTTGGAGGGAAAGGATGCAGATTACAAAATGCCCCTTTAAAGGAATTATCTGGTATGACATAATCTTTAGACCTAACAAAATATTAATCTAACCCAATTGTTTTCTAATATTTAGAAACAATAAATAGTTCTAAAGTGCTGTATGGTTTTGTGCAATTTCTAGGCAAAACTGGTACAAAAATCTACTCTAGTGCGGTACAATGACATAATCCACCTTCCACCTGTCATAGCACATTGCCTGCTGGTCATTTAAAATTATAAAAGGCAACACACTAGGCAGTGTGCTTCAAAAATCTGTGACCCAAAAAGCATTGAGGTGGAAATGAGTAAGGCTATGAGGTTCATCATACCAACTAGCACTAAAGTATTTTTTGTTCTGGTTGCTGCCACAAAATGGCCACCAAAACTAATAGTTCAAATTGTTTCAAAATTAATAAGCAACTGATGGTATGATTTTAAGTGAAGTCAGGGGCGGATCATGAATTCTCAATAGGGGGGGCTCCGGTCACTATTCGCTTTTAAAATTGTCCGGCTGGCTTCGCTCGACGGGTAGACCCAATTTTTTTTACACTCGGTTAGATAGAAATTGAAAGGGGGGGCCGACCGACTACAAATTTTTAAAGACACTATCAGTGAATTGAAAAATATTTGGAAATTTTCAGGAAATAGCTTATAAGTGAAGGATACGTCTGTAGAATTTTTCAAAGTTACCTTTCAGCTGTTTGTAGAATTGACAGAAAAGGAAGAAAACGGCTCAGTGTTCCAAGATACGATTCTCAATTCAATTACGTGTTGTAAGTAAAGTGTCCATTAGGACAGTAAATGACTCAAATCTCCGAATTCTGTCCTTATTAGGTTGTTATGGTCTTACATTTGCAGGGTATGTTAAGGATACCTGTACTTGTTACATACATGCAAAAAAATATGATTGGTGATGATTTTTTCGATTGCTTGATTTAGCAAATCACTGATAGTGTCTTGAAGCACAAGAGCACAACCAAAACATCCACAACCAACAAAAGTTTCCCCCCTGCTCTTCAGGAATTCAAACCGAGGTGAAACAAATCGTCTTTGTCTACCAGGCGAGCGGAGCGAGCCGGAAAATTTTACAATTGTGTCGCCAAGGGCGCCCACCAAAGGTCATTTTCCTAGAAAAACAGGGCGGCCATGTGCGGGCAAAAGCGCACTTTTATACATCTACAAGGCGCACGGCGCCCTTTGGTTTGCAAAAAATAGGGGGGGGCGCGCGCCGGGTGCGCCCCCACCACTAATCCGCATATGGGATGGTTGGTGTACACTGCCAGGGGGTATGGTTACTTAGAGGAGTTGTGGGGGAATGGAAAACAATTTGTGCGGGAGAGGGAAAATGTGGAAAACTTTCATCAAGGAGAAGGGGGAAGTTAACTATTAAGTGGAGAAATTTCATAAAATTGAGGGAATGCAAAGTGTTTAAATGGATGCGAAAGGGAAAACATGAACATTTTCTCTGAAATAAGGATTCCTTCATTCTCCCCAGAAATCGATAATAACCACTTCCTAAGAAAAATTCAAATGAATGAAGGTTATTATCCCATACTCCAGAATTTCTTTAACCAATTTTACACTCTAGAAACTCCCTATGGAAGAATAATGTCAGAAACTGTAACAATAGTAACCTATTTTAAAATTTGATTTAATAAGTGCTGTTCTGATTTTTGTCTATCTTGTTTTCTACTTGATATAGAACCTGGCATTTATATACACTGACTACTAGTATCATGGGAAACAGCTGGCAGTTTTGGCTAGGACACGATTAATGCATAGTGCAATGCCCTATTCACTACTTGCTAATATTGATGGTTAGCCATTAAAACAGCATTTTTTGTCAGTATCTTCAGGCAGAAAAGAATGGATTTGGATGTTGAAATTCGGACGACAATGAAAAAATACACCTTTCATCTGGTATCAAAAACTACTTCAGGGAAATCAGGGGATCCCAAAGATGATCGGAACACGCATGTTTTAAAAATTGTGTAGTGATAACAAATTGCAAAAAGTACTGATAACAGTGATGTTACACCAGGATGTATCTGTTCAATTCATGATGATGGTCATAAACTGATCCTGATGATGAAATTTGTGTCTTCCTTTCCTAATTGTTACATCACCTGCCACCGATGAAGTATGGACTCGAAAGCACTTCAAGGCGGTTCTTTCGCTGCGTGTTTCTTCAGCCGTGCCACCGACATCCCTCGTCCAATCACAGTAACCTCCACCCAGCGGGGTTTGTTTTTTTAACCACACAGCTGGTTACATTATGTATGACCTTTGATAATGTGACACTGGGTCATTTTATGGCCAATTGAGGAGCTGGCGGCAAAGGTCAACCCAAATTGGTGTTGTAATGCTACGAGGTGACCCGGCACATGGAAAAAATAAAACTTAACTTTTACAGAAATTCAATGTGTTAGTGGTTTGATAACATCAAAATGTGTAATATTTGGTATTAAAGAGATTTGCTTTTGGCTGCTTAAGACTTCCACAAAACTGCAAAAATATCATGTGTAATGTAAGTTTATTTATTTAGTTTGTGTGTTTTGGCGCCAGCTATAGCTGGACAGGACACTTAGCAATCGTGGCGTGTGTATGTGGGCTGTGTTGTGGATGTGTGTGTGGATGTGACCTCAATTGAAAAGTTTAACTTCAATTGGAACCAAACTTGCTGTTATAGGTGCACAATGGGATCCGTCATATGTTGATGGTCAAAGGTCATGTTGAAAGGTCAAAGGTCATGTTGAAAGGTCAAAGGTCATGTTGAAAGGTCAAAGGTCATGTTGAAAGGTCAAAGGTCATGTTGAAAGGTCAAAGGTCATGTTGAAAGGTCAAAGGTCATGTGAGGTCAAGTTGAAAAATGGGCTAAAATGTAAAATTCATCTAATGAAAACTTGAAGTTCAATGGAACCAAACTTTTGTATAGGGGCACCATGCGATCCCTCATAGGTTGATAGACTCAAAGGTCCCGTGCCAGGTCAAAGTCATGGGGCGGCCCAAAGCTTATATTCTTTGAATTATAGCAAGCGGCGAAGACGAAGACCGACAAAAATTCTAGTTTGTATATAGTATTATCATGCCCTTGATTGTTATGCTAATCTATGACTCAAGTCAAAGGTTTTCAGGTTAACTTATCATAAATTTAGGCAATATGTGTGAATTTCTAAGTTGGTAGATGTAGAACTAATTCCTCAAATAATCACATGAAACTTGATTCTGAATTCATAAATATTTGGAATTTGCCTTGGGCAACTATAAATCAATTGGTGGTTTCAGAAAAGAAAATGTCCAGTCATATAAGGATAATAGTTAGATTCAAATTCTGCAGAGGTATGCAGCTGTACCTCACTTACTACTGCTTCATTTTCATCAAATCAAGGTACCATACTATTTAAATAAAATAACAGAAATTCATAGTCCTATTGAATCCTCATCATGAAGGAAATGCTGCCAACTATTTTCCTAAGATGAGCTGGAGACCATTGAGACAGTCTGGCTACCTTTTTCCTGAGACTTGCAAAATAGTAACCTCCAGTCACTGAGGGACAATGATTAGTACACATGAGTGGTATATAGGGGCATCCCCAAACCACTTTAAATGGGAGCCCTGGGGGTTAATGCCGGCAAAACTGTCCATTTGCAGATGCAATATAAACAATTTACCATCTCGCTGTGCTCACCGGGTAGACCCTAATTTTTGTTACATCTAGGGATGACCCTGGTCATATGTACACATGTACTTGTCGGGGCCCGCTGAATGCTGAGGGTGAAGAGGGTTTGAGCCCACACTTTTTTAGTCATGCAGCAGCAACAAAAAAAAAGAGATGTCTATCACAAATACTGAGATAAGTACATGTGAAGAGTCACCATTTTGTTGAATAGCCTAAGAGCACATCTCAGATTCAAAATTTTCAGGGCCCTAAGCAGGCTCCAAAATAAGAATCAGGGCGGGCAAGGCAATTTTGCCCAATTTTAAAAGGGCACAAAGGCATTACAGGTTAAAGAATAGCAAGTTTAGGGCACCAAGGCAAATGGTTGGGGCACCTAAGGCAATTGCCTTAGGTGCCTTAGGTTATTTTGGAGCCTGCCTTAAGTGAAATTCAGAAGCTTGCCCAGACTCTAAGATGCTCTGCTCGTTTCACTACTTCCACTCCTTCAACTTGATAGGATCATAACTATTCAGCGCCCACACTTTCAAAACAGCTCTGCAGGGCCTGTGTGTAATAGACAATGTATGCTGTTTGAAAATAGACTTGAATATATCTAAATCTCAAACTCTGATTCTTGAAAGCCAAATGACATTCTTGTTTTTGTTTGATTTGGTACTGCTTGTAGTCAAGGTATTTAATATTTTTAATGAGAAAATACACTTCACTTCTGAACAATTTCTTCAGACTAATTCACAATGTGTAATTTTTTTGCAATATTTGTAGACACATTGATCTCCAGTTGGAGCATACTAAACTGGAATATAACAAAATGTGAATCGGTAAACTTTCATTGTCAGTAGCCTGCTATGATTGTACTTAAAAATTAAGAATGAACCATTCAAGAATCTCAAGGATGTTACTCAGACTTTTTTGCAGTGCCTACAAGGAATAGGCATACAGTAGTTTTCCTTAGAAAGTTGTTGTAGCATCACCAATTTTGAGCTATTTGAGGATCCATTATGTAATAATATCATGGCTTTTCCAAAATATGTATGTTGCATCAAAGGCACATCAATATAGTGTGGAGCAGCTGTTAATTTTGTTTTTGCATGTAAATTATCCATAAAAGGAAAATGTGTCCCATAATCATGAGAGGATCATGGGCCTCGCACCTCTTCTGCAGTTCTTTAGATGTCCTGTTCAACTATGGTTCAGTTCCTAAGACCCCTACTTTGCCACGAACTCATTAATTTTAGCTCCATGGCTAAAATTTTGGGAAATGTTGCCAGTTCTTATCTCCTAAAGCTCAAATTTGGCCCAAAATTCAGTTCCCAAGTCCGTAAAATAGGCAAACACATTAAGTTCCGAAGTCCCTATGTTTGGCAAAATTACAGTTCACAAGCCCCCCGAGTTCGGCGCTTTGCACCGCACAACCCTACCTTAACCAAAGTTGAGTGCCCCCAGGAGGATCCTCTCTCATCAAGACTAAGGATGTTTGTAGTTGACATGTTTACAATATTATTACAGTTTGGGAAATGTGCATTTTGGCAATTGACTTGCCTATTATCTCACCTTTTTTATTATATGTCGTCATGTGAATGCAAGAATATCATATGTGCAGTAGCTGCCATTTGTCCGAAATTACCGTTAAACATACTATTATGCCAAGTCTTTGGTCAGCGGCTCTTGAAATGTATATTTAGGCGGCACACCATTTCAAGAGCCACTGACTCAAGGAAATATAAGTCGCCCTAATTATACATGGCAGCACGCATTAGATCTTCCGTATGACGGTGAGGTATAGGAAGGCGACAAGCTGTCACTAGCATAAATGTATTGACATATCACAATTGTATTATCGCTTTAAGCTTATGTAGGATTAGAGTCAATGTCCTCCCACATCCCTTGCTAGTGTAGTGGATAAGAGTAGCGATTTATAATGTAGAATTCACAGGTTCAAATCCACCTGTAAAAAATTATTTCAATATTTTTTTAGAGAGAAACATTCTCCAAGTCCAAGGTTTAAAATATGCTTGTATGCTACGTGAAGATATTGAAACCTCACTATCATGTGGTAAAAATAATTGCTAGCAGCACTCAGATGTATCACATGGCAGCTATTGCACTTACGACCTTCTTGCACTCACGTGATAATATGAAAAGCAGCTGTTGTCTTGGTGGACAGATATAAAGGCTTTTCACACTGAGCAGGTGATCAACTTTTGCAATCAGTCACCATTTTTGAAGACCAATGCAGCCATTTTCTGAATACTAGACGCGCATGCACAACAAACCTTAGTGATGATGTAAAAGCCAGAGATGTAACTTTTCCGGAAATTTCCGAATTTTTAGCCATAAATAAAAAAATTCTGGAAATGTAAAAAAAATTTTGTTTTTTTCAATTTCTGAGATCAAAGTGTCATTGATAAAGGTAAAACTGCATAAAAAAACCCAAGTTTTAAGTACCAATTTATTTTAGAGATTTTAGGGTACAAGACCCCTTCTCCTAAGAAAATACGTTCCCCGGAGCTTCCCTGGATGCTACGCTAAAATTTGGCCTTCCCGTCGGTTCGAATTTTGGATTTTCAGGAAATGGGACTACTCCTCTAGCTGTTACATCGCTGAAAAGCTTGCCAAAGAAGATTCAATGAGCTGCTTTTTTTTTCCATGACAAACTTCGTTCAGGGCGCTTATACAACGTGGTGGTCACTGACATTTTTTAATGCTGAGGTACATGACCATCTTTTTGTGATATGGGTTGTCACCTTTGTTTGTTTCCACACAGAAATTGTATGTTTGCCGTCATGAACGTTACCAAAGTTTAGTGTCTTACCCAAGTGCATATAGCAGATGTGTGTGTGTGCTGTTATTTGAAGAGACATAAGATGATGTGTGTCAGAGTTGGCAAAGTATTATATATATTAAATTGGTAATTGATTTGAAGTCTACACACGACGATGGATTGGAAGTCAAAAGATCGCCACCCCAGTGTGAAAAGCTTATTGTTGACGTATAAAAGAAAGTTAGATTTTTGTTCACATTAATGTTTCAAGTATTTGATCTTTCCTCTCAGAGTGGCCCATAGGATTTAAAAATGCACCCAGACAGATTTGAATTGGCAGCAGTGGTGACAGAAACTGCAAAATTTATGGGAAGCTCTTAAATTAATTTTTTCCCCTTGGCTTGAAAAGCAGAGGGAGATATTGTGATGGTGCGAATGTCCGTATGTGTGTGTGTGTTCCAGTTAGGTTAGGCTTTCGTTTTTCAGTTTCAGGTCTTTTTGAGAAAAGTTGGAAGTCAGAGATTGAACCAGACGTGAGGTGGAAGGTGCAATAGGGGTTCCTCATCTGTGGAAGATGTCAAAGTTCATGACGTCATGTTCCAGACTGCTATCTTGCCAGGCCAGGGGGATGACGCAAGCTTACTTGAAGTATTTTTAAAGTGTAGGGTGCAGTTAAAAATTTAGAGGGATGTAGAGGCAACTGGAGATTTTTTTGGGCATCTCCTTAACCCCCTACTGACAACACCTATGAGCGGCAGCCAGTGTTGTAGTGGTAATTTTTTTTGTGTATACTGACAAATTATTTGCGTATACTTCTTTATGTCGAAAGTTCAAAACACCAAACTGAAGGTTCATCCTTCATGTAAGACATGAAATTAGCCTAGCATGAAATCTTCTATAAGAGGATCAAAGGATTACAAGGATTGTACAGCTTTATTCCGTAAAAGAGTCTTTACTCTAGTCTAACTCATGAATATCTTACACCAAGAACACACCAAACTGAAGGCAAGGTGCTTAGAGGTGATTCACATACACAGACTACATGCATAATAGTCTTGATTACTATTTTATGTAGTAATATATAGTATATGTATATAGTCTAATTACTACTTTTTGCATATAGCCTAATTACAATTTTTGGCCTATATGTATTTATAGGCAAAAAGTGCTATCAGTTTTTTCCTCTAGAGTGTATACAAGCGTATGTCCTCTACTACATCACTGGTGGCAGCCTCTTTATTCCTAGAACAAGGGTGCTTAGGGACTAAAGGTCCGTGCATACTTCAATGCATGCAATGCCCCGTGTATGAAAATGTGATGAAGACCATCTCTGACTCAATGCAGAAGCAACACAGTTCAAATTGCATTGCACTTTTGCTGATTGTTGAGTCAGAGATGGTTTTTCCTCATTTTCAATAATATGGAAATGGACCTTAAGCCAGAGATAACAGGTGATCATAAAAATGTTAGATTAACTACCCATGCATGGGCATAGTACATATTAGTTCCTAGTAATATATGATGAAATTTGCCAATCAGAGACATGGTGTTAAGAGAGCCTTATGTATACAGATGTATAGGATATCTATTTTGATTGGTTGCCAAGGGGTTATATCATGGAATGAGCCAATCTGAGATAGTGTATGAAAGGTGGCAGACCTTGGAGGGTTAACCCTTTGAGTGCTGCATACATACAGACTCGCCTCAGAGTTTAAAAAGTGTTCTATGTTCAAAAAGTTCCATAATGATCCATTTTCTGACAATAGTTAAAGGGCAACGAGAGATTGTGAGGCCCCCAGATATTGTGTCATCATAGTAATTTCATATAGATTCGACACTCAATTAATTTCTTAACTTGTTATTTGGGCTAAGAATGATTAAAGGAGAAAAAAGTGATTTTTTGTTTGCATTTGCTTATATTTCCAATAAAAAACATAGGCTGAATTTTGTATTGCTCCTATATGAACTTAGAAATTTCAGTTTTGTACCAGAAAAACTTCTCAACTTAATCTTTTCCGGTTGGGGGGGGTCATTTGATGCGAAAGCTTACACATGAGGGCCAAAATCAGAATTTTCACATTTTGTAGGGACACCTGTTATTTGAAATCTCTCGTTGCACCTTTAAAATTAGCATGAAAACCTAGGACTAATATAAAGAGGGATGTGAAGCTAACCTGTTCACTTAAAGAATCTAATATCATTTCATATTGGATGGGCAGTCCAATATTTTACTGGCATCCACTACAAATAAAAATATTGGACTGCCCATCCAATATGACACATTATGTTTGTATTGTATGTCTCCCCCAATATTTTTGCAACTCATAACTCGACCAATAAATATGGGCTCAATCAATCAAATTTTATACCATGATGATGGTGTCAATAGTCATTTCGGGCGACGTTATTGACACGATGATCGCGTCAATAGCCATTCCGGCGACGTTATTGACACGATGATCGTGTCAATAGCCATTTCGGGCGAGGATATTGACACGATGATCGTGTGGTTGACCATATGGTTCTGGAGCATAAGTAATCTGGAGAAATATTCCAAGTCAAATTTTAGTGCACATGCTCCATGACCATATGGCAAATATGATCCTGGAGCAGTATTTGATTTAGAATATTTCTCCACTGCTCCAGGAGCATATTTGCCATATGCTCAGACCTGGACCATTTGTGTATTCAAATATGCTCCAGGAGCATATTCAAATATGCTCCTTTTTTATCTATGCTCCAGGACCATATGGCAAATGTGGTCCTGGACCATATTTGACATATTTTTGCAGATTGCTCCAGGACCATATGGTCCTGGACCATTTATGGTCCTGGAGAATAATTTCGGGCCAAAATCTCATAGAAGCACACCTCACAAGTACGCCTGTCGGCTCCATAGCCATTCACTTTCTCACAACCGATGATCGTGCCAATAGCCATTTTGGGTGACGTTATTGACACGATCATCGTGTCAATAGACACTTCCATATTAGATAGGTAAAACAACAAATCCTTTTTTTTTCTCATTCTTATTTAGTTGTTTTTTTAAAGGTGTTTGTTCCAATTTATGACTTTTGTATTCTCTACTTGATATAAGAACCTGGCACTTGCACATACGCCCCATCAAGTACCGTGGGAAACACACTTGGAGTTTTGATGGTAGAAGCAATAATGCGCATTGCAAAGCCCTATTCGATTCTGTGCTAATATTGATGGTTAACCATAAATTTGGCGTTTTTTTGTTTATATCTTGGCAATGAAACGGATTGAGGGCTCAAATTTCAGGACGACAGTGAGAAAAAAGTCCACTTTTTGCTGAATTTTTTTATAAAAAGGTCAAAAATTTTGACAAGAAAGTCCATTTTTGGTGGTAAAATGTTCAAAAAGTAAAAAAAAAAACATTATAGGGTGGATTAGGTCCACTTTTACCAAAAAAAGTCCACTTTTTTCAAAAAAAAGATCCAATCTTCCGAACTCCCACACCCCCAAAAATAAATAAATCCTGCGTACGACCCTGAAATTAATGATAAACTTCAAAAGAGTTATTTATTTTCTTTGATATATTTCCGGTGCCATTTTAGTATTTCAGAAATTGAACTTAGTTTTCCAGAAAATTGTTAATGGTCTTGTAAAAATCAGGCCGAGGCATACCTGAATGGTGTATTTGTGTGTGCTTCATATCCCTCAATAGGTTTATTCATCCGGTATAGGAATGGTGACTCCTCATGGGCTGAGAACCAGAACTGGCCGATCTAAGGTTTCCTTGCAGAAGTGGGGCTATCTGGAAGCAGATCAGGATACTACCTGTGGTTGTGGAACAGCACCGCAGACAATCACCTTGCGGAATTCAGTGAAGCAGCCAGACGTTGTACCCATCTTTGGCTGGATCATATTTGAGAACCACAGTGTTTGGACACGATAAGAAGAAGTGAAAACTAATCTGTAGCTTGTTGGGTCATCTCTGTGTGGCTCGTTAGTGAGAGTGCCTGTGTAGTGCCTAGAGGCTGCTGGTCATTATTGCTCCCAGATGAAAATATTTTCATCAAACATAATTGACAATTCTTTCTTTATCAGATGTACAGTTATTCTGGTCAAATTAAGTATAAACATAAGATGTCACGACCCATTATATGTATATTTATTTTCAATATAGAATGTATGTGGTTATTGAATGGATGAAAAAAACGCATTTTTCAAACCTTTTACTATCTTGAAAGATTTTTATTTTTGTAAATCATTATCCTGATACAAGTAAAATTAAGCATTTCTTATAAACCGAAATACAAGTACTTACTGTGACTTCTCATTGGTTTTTATGAATCATCAAACTCATATCTCTGACTTGATCTAAAATTGGATTGAATTAAGTCCAAATTAATTGGTCGAGCTATGAGTTGCAAAATTTGGGAGAGACGCTAGGCCCAATATTTTAACTCATTGCGAGACCAATTAATATTGGGTAAATCACATCCATTTTTCTCATTATCATTTTTTGGATCGGATATTTCAACACACTTGGACTCCTCACAACAGGATAATTGCCAAGTAGTTTGCCTACCATTCAGTGACATTCAGATTCATTTAATGGACAAGAATCTTGATATTTATATGGTCTCTATAAATAGGAATCTTAACCACCTGAACGCCAGGCGGTGGCTGCCACGCCCATTCCCTAGCGACCGCCAAATATCAAAGAAATTACAGCAATACGAGTGCAAACCACAAACCAATTTTGGATGCTTTAATGTTGGTCTGGATCTCATGATGACCCACAGACGACCATCTCCTTGTCTTTTTTTCCATACAAAAAATCAGAAATAACCCTTATGAGCGTTGATCTTCAACTCCACCGGTTTTTGGAATGAGAATATTCCCTGAAACATATCAAAATTTCAGAATTTTTCAACCGAGTCTTGCTTTTATGTGGTAAATAAACCATGGCGACGTCCAAATTTGGATTTTTTGGCCGCCCATCGACCCTCGAAACGTAAAAGGGCATAATAATTACACCCTGCATAGTGCCAAACTTACCACTGTGTGTTCGGAGGTGGATATTACACCTTAAAAACAAAGCAGCCACTTTATTTTTGAAGAGCGCCCTACCAATTTCCCGAACATTTGAGATTTTTGCACCTCATTGGTATTGGACAAGTAACAATACCTGTGAAGGGATAGCCAAAACTCTCATGTGTCGCAAAAGAGGGAATTTTGTAATTAGAATAATTCATATCGGAGATCTCAGATAGTAATTCGAGACTGCTGTAAATGTCCTTTCATATAAATAGCCAGGAATGCGCCAGGTACGTGCTACTTGTCATCATTCGTTCCGTCGGTTCAGAAAGTCCAAGTTACAGATTTTATTTTCCTGAGGTGACACAATTGTCATCCATGGACGGACGTAATTTTGTTGGCGTTTCCACCTCCAACCATTAAATTTCAATCGGGTATCTTGATTCTAATTAACAAAATCCCTTCTTTTAATTACAAATACGCATTTTTTGAGCACTACCACCCACTCGAGGTAGAGTTTACAAGGCAATTACAACACACAAACGGTACAAATATCTCAAATTTTTGAGGGCTCTCTCCAAAAATGTGCTTTATTGCTTTAACCCCATCTACTGAAGGGGGTGGTTCCATCCCCCCTTCAGATTTTTTCCTGCCTTTCTAAAACCCTTTGTTGTGTCCAAATTAATGTAATTATCAATTGGATCTTACCCTCCTTCCTTTCGTGCAAAAACAACATCCACCGGGGTATATGTTAAGATACAGGTGATCCAAAGTGGATGAGTGGGATGGTGATTTGAGAGAAGGTACCAACATGCACAAGGGGTATGGCACACAAATATACACAAAGAATACCCAAATAGTTCCCACATCCTTGATTACATCAATTGCCACATAAAGTTTTGCATGTCAGCAAAACTGCTGTCCATAGTACACATTAATAGATTGGGAAAATTCATTTTTTCACCAAAAAGTTGGAATATCCTATTTTCACCATTTTTTGCTTTATACTATAAAATGATGATGTGGTTCCTCATTAATTGCTTGTTAAACACCGGCTATGTATGTCATTTTGATCATAGGCATGCAAACTTTTTTATCTAAATGGTTCTTTTGATTGAGTGTTTTGATAATCTGCGTGGTATTCCGGCCGGGGGGGGGGGGGGGCCTCCCTACAAATAGTGACGGCGAATGTGTGGCCTATTGAACCCCCTTTTTTAAACCCTCCTGTCACTGAAAGACCCCCTTTTTTTTAACCTGGTGTCACGAAAACCCCTTTTTTAAAGATGCAACAGAGATTTTTGAGGCACCCAATATTGTGTCATTTCATATCGTTAGCAGATTTTTTTTGCATTTGCTCCTCTAGAAATTAGAAATTTCACAATTCTCTTTGTAGCCAAAGAACATTTCTCGCTTAATCCTTTCAGAGGGGGATATTTTTGATGGAAAGCTTTACATCAAGGCATAAATGGGCCAGTCTTTTCTTCGGTCACTTGTGACAGAAACACGTGATTTTTTACTTTCAACCCATATGCGGTTTTTGGTCAACGTAACAAATCGGTTATTCCTTTTTACATATTATAGGGCCCTAACCACAATAATGTATCCCTTTCACTGATTGGGTCCTTTCATCAGGTGGCACATACAGGTTTTGGTCATTTGTGACCATTAACCATGCGAGGTCACCCACGTGGACCAAACTTTGGGGGCCAAACCATGACAAAATAACCAATCTAGGCCCAAAATTGGAAACATTCTTTTTGTTAGGTTTGGACGGAAGGTTTTAATAATGTAACGTAAATAACAGATTGTTACGTTGACAAAACCGCATTGGCTTTAAAGTTTTTTGGTCCACACACTTGACCGAGAATGGCCCAAATCAGTACTTTTCGATTTTTTAGGGACCCTGATGTGTGAAATCTCTCGTTTCACCTTTAACCTGTCCACTGACACCCCCCTTTTTACTTATAGTTGATGCCTCCCATTTTTAATAAATGTTTCACTGAAATGCCCCCTATATTTCTATTTCAATGCTCTCAACAAATCCCCTCTGTTCACTTGATGGAACTTCAGCATATGTGGCCCTCACTGAATTGCCCCCCTTTTTCACAAAAAATGTGAGAGGCTGTGATTTTGACCCACCCAGTTTTTTGCATCAAATCCCTCTCGACCAAATGAACCCCCTTTTTTTTTTTTTTTCCGCTTAAAGTTCCTCAGCGAGTGCCCCCTACTTTGAAAGGCAAATTCCGCACAAATCCCCCCCATCACTTTCATATAAGGCCTATGAGTGGCCCCCCCCCCCCCCAATCCGGGTGTTCAAAGGCTTGTTGCAAACAATTGTTTTTCTTATTAGAAGGTGATTTATTTATTTTCTCTTGCAGATGGGGTGTCCCAAATGCTGGATTATTATCCCCCGGCCTAAAAGGGCATGGGGGATTTAGCATCCAATATCTGTATTCTGTCAACTCTCCCCTGTACCATCATACCTCTGACCTATCTAGATGAGCAGTCTTGCACCACAGGACTTTAGTATCTACTGCTATTTGCGCTGTGACAGACAGGTCTGTAACCCAAGGTCAAAGGTCATACTTTGTGTATTTCATACTTTTCCACCCTCCCCAGAACTTTAAATGTGCAACTTTTCTCTTACTCTTCTTACCAGTTGTCTGCTCTCATTCCCGCGGAATACTGTTCACAGTCTCTCTGACTCTCCTGCTTTTCAAATAAGGTTATCCAAATTTGACAAAACTTGGTATGTTTGTTTTTCGATATGCTGTGTTTGTGCATATGGTATTATGATTCAACAAAGAATTTTAGTCCATGACCAAGTCCCTACATGGTAGGCTAGAAACCGTGGGCCTACTTTAGTCCTAGGACCGGTCTAGGACTTAATATCGGAATAAAAAAGTCCTTCTTTGTACGCTTTAAGCCACTGCACAACTCGGTCAACGTGCGACCACCAACATCGAGCTCTCTATGACATCACTACACACAGAGGTTATAAGAATCTAAGTACTCTTCAAATAATTGCATTTTGCTTTGACATACATGTGCTACGTGCCCTTAACAGCTGACGATTAGATTAGACGTCCACTGCAATTTAATAAGGGCATTTCGTGATCCCACAACCTCGTCGTCCCTCCCCCACTTAAAAGTGTGAGATTTTTTTATTACCCTACCTGCACTGTTAAGCCTTGTAATGCATGTGTACCAATCTTACATGCAATTTCGGTCGTATCTCTTTAAGAAATTTGCATTTTGTTCTTTTCCTGTCCGTAACAGACAGAAATTACAGCACATGGCCTATGATCACCGTGGGAAACAAGCATGTTGCTCATACAACAACCGCAAGATCGATCGGGATCAACTCAGTTTTGTGAATAAGCTTTTCCTCAAGGATATCCTAGTGAACCATTAATAAAACAGAAGGTGCTGGAATCACGAAATACACCCTTTAAAAACCCAACCACGGGCTCAACCTGGCTACAAACCGATTTGGGTGCTTGAGGTTCAGTCACAGGTGTTCCCCTTGGCCCTATCTTGTCCTCGTCCATTTTCATAATACAATTTAAAAGTAACCCTTACAGTAGATTGATTCTTGCGAGTAGTTCCAAATATATGTGGAATAAAAAAACTATATTCTGAAAACAATTAAAAAAAATCAGATTGTTTGTCAAGATTTTGCTTTTAGACCCATGCCGACGTCTAAATTTGGGATATCTTAGCCGCCACCGCCTGTATGTGGAAAGTAGAAATCCCATTACGTCATTCGCCTGACGTCATTGAAACTTCCTTGTAAAAGTCTCTTTCATTGGTCTTTTTTTGTAAAAGGAATAGAAGGCACATTGTAATTGGACGATGCTTTTCTTAAACTTTGACCTTTGAGCCGCGAGTATTTGTTAACTTGTAACAACGAGAAAACCTTCGGAACGGTAAGAATAATCAAAGGTATTTGAAAAAGTTGGAAATAAAAATCGGAAATTTTAACCGTTACCTACGTGGGCTCATCCGAAATTATGAGGTTGAAATGGAATGACACTAGTTTGGCACTTTTACGATAATTCACGCAATTTGAATGGCCACCAACCACTGCACTGGCACTGATCAAAATTCGGAAAGCTTTACCGAAAATTTACGCACACCGAGGACGCGCAGTTCCGATAATCGTAACTAGAGGTCTTTACATACACATTTTAAATGGCTGACTTTAACATTGGACTGGACCTCAAGTTACGAGAACTTCCTTTTCGGACCAGCGTACATAAGGAACTACCTAGGTACTCATGGTACAGCACTCAAATACACAGTGTCAGTGCTTGTGACTTTCACAGAAATTTCGTGTGGAGTCAATAATACTTACAAGATCTTGAGAAATTCCGTCATGTACAGCACACCATTGTTTTACCGTTTCCCGAGGATTAATTTAACACAATGTTCTTAATTTCAAGTTCCCTTTCTCCGTCCAAACTCCCTGGATTTTATTATGATGGCCCAAGACAGCATCCGGTAGGTCAGCACAGAGGTCAGCTGAAATTAAAGACCAAATAAATCGGGAAAAGTCCGCGAAAGAGAGTAGAGAGGCATACTATATGATATAAGTGAGAGCTTCATGATCGCGGTAGTACGTGGCGCATTATTATTTCACGCTAGGTCAATACGTCATACTGCAGTATTAGGACCGCGCGGTGTGCGCTATTCCCCACTACAAAAGTGATGGGTATTTTTACACCATTCTTCGCGGAGCCTGTACATTACTTCCAGTCAAAGCGGAGCGATAGATGCGCAAAACCAGACTTTGACCCAAGATCAACTGTTACGAATGCTCATGAGCAGAATTGCTAGCTGCGACCCGTACTGCGACTGGAAGTATATCATGGGGGTTTTTTAAATGTTACAAAATTGGGTCGCCAATGTATGACCTTCACTGTCTCAGTCACTTGGAGTTCCGGTTTGGACTTAGTATGTGAGTGAAATTATCGTCCTCTGAAAAGGCATCAAAATATGCTCTTTTAAGTTTATCTTTCTTCCTGAAAACTACTTAAAACATTTAAGGGTAGTCTCCCGATGTCATACAGCCCAAAAATAAGTAAACTTGCAAACATGGACTCATTAGAGGATTGTTTACGTGAGGCAAAATGTTTCACATCGGTCCCGAGTCATTTTTGCATGACTTGAGGGCCAGTAAACTATGTCAGGTTGACACAAAGATAAAGCCAGTCAAGTCATGCTTAAGAAGGATGGAGGACGCGAGGCAATGTCAAATAAGCCGGAGCGGACTGACGTCAGAGTCAGCCAAAATAGTTGTGTAACTGATATGACAAATTTTGGTCTCGCAGTCGCCAATAGTTTTCACGCTCATGCGATAAAAATTACCTGATTCCACCTTGTAAGTATTCCTTAGAGGTTAGCAAACAAACTGAAGTTGTAAATATCTTAATCAACTTTTTATGAGGTACATAATGAAATTTCAAGACTTGTTACTTAGATTCTGACCATGACTAAGTCCTATTTTTATTGCCAGGTGCTAATGAAAGTTTTAGCTTTGTATTTTTTCACTGATTTACAATTGGATATTACTGGTGGTAAAGGTAGAAGAGTGTTAGCGAAATCACTGGTTATATGAAAATTGGAGGTGCATTTTGTCATGGTTCATGCTCGAAAATTTAAAAGGATACACAAAAATGTCATAGCTGATCCACATAATGTTTGGGACTTCACCTATAGACTGGTTAGGCCCAAAACTGTTTATATAAACATCATGTGATGTTCCAATTATTGGGACTAACTGACGTCACATTGCGGTGAACACAAAGGAGAAGCCCAGGAATCCCTGATGCGGTGAAAACTTCAACTTCTCGCAATTTATGCGTCTTTAAGTATCACTGCATATCGTTAGCCACCTCGACCAATTAGCCATTGATGGGCGTTGCTGGGGGTGACACGCGGCTAGGGCGACCAGTAACCATATACTACCGTGTAAATCTAAGTTTAGCCACTCTCAAGTGTCCATTGCAATCTCAAAGTCCCAAAATAATAGATTAAAAATATACTCAGAAGTGGAAATCGAACCTAGGACATCTTGTACAATAAGAGCGCTGTAGACGCACGCCACGAAACTCGAGCCTGCCGAAACGTTTTTTGTAATACTTAAATAAACACCTTGACGGAAGAAAGCGGCACACATACCATAATCGTCTTGATTGACGAGGTTACCTTGTAGGCCACTAGCCGCCTTATTCTCTGGGGGTGTTCTCCGGACCTGGCCTAGAGAATGACCGCTTCCGGTTTGCTGAGATATGCCTCCATCTTGCTTTTTGCCAGTGAACACAGGCCCGTTCAGTAGCGTTGGACTCGTACCATAACATAGTTCGTACAGCAACCATAGTGTATCCCCATAGGTCTACATGGGGTTGCGGGCAATATGGTGATTCCCTGCGGAAAAAGGCTTAGTACATTTCAGAAGAGAAGGATGCAGCCAGACGTGTGGGTCAAATATGCCCATTGAGCAGTACTACAGGGAGATTTAATGTTAACTAAAGGCACTTTGAGAGTCTTGATATCAATGCGATACTAACGTTGGAGGAAAAACTCGGCAATTTTCATCGGCTCTAGCCAGGATTCTATCGCAGCGCGGCCATGTGTTACATCTCACGAGGGGGGTATCTAAAACAGACGCGTCCATTGGCCACTGACCTGTGGAGAGATCAGGTCATATGGTGTATCGGCTGTGACAGGCCTCCGATCCCGTTTCAATTTTCACGGTTCGTTCAACATGCTCTTTTTGGTGAGAGATAGGTGATGCGAATATTGCAGAAACAGCCAGGGGACCTCATGATGAATGAACGGTCACAACAACTCGCTGGGACGCTGTGCTAAGACAATGGACATCACAGGTTTAGCATTCTAGCTCGAGTGTAAATCATGCGTACACGAGACGCAGTGATTTATCAGTAAAAGATTTTCATTATCGAGTAAGAGTACGTTAAGACTTAAAAGAATTAGAATAATGTGTACTCATAATTGTTCAATTTCTGTTTTGAAAAAAAAATGTATTCCCAATGGCGGCGACCTGGGTGGCGCCACTTCACTGTGCCAAAGTGCCTGGATGTAAACAAACAATACGATCTGCATATGCGCAACATTCCAAATGCAAATTTTGACAGCCAAATCACGGATGTAAACGAAAGCAGCAGCGACCACAATGATCAACGTGAGACCCGCAGCCGAGTGTCGGTACTTGGGTAAGTATTTCATTGCATGTTCGCATGTGACCCAACAATTCGACATTTTTGATTACTATTCATAGAATTGCTACTTGGCTTTACTACTGTCGATGGAGGACGTTTAGGAAACTGTAAGTACGTTCTAAAAGGAATTGAAAGAGCACATAAGTTTTGGTCCATTGTTCCCGTTCAGAAAAAATCGGCTTGTTAAAGGGACTGATAGACACTAGTCCATACATACCTCCTACACATGTACACGCTACGCACAAGGGTGTATTGAAAAAGGCAAAGGATGTTCGCACGACCGTCGTGCGTAGAAGAACTCGTTCACTATTCGTAGGACAGTCGTGCGGAGAAGAATGCTCTTGCTATTCGCTCGACCGCTGAGTCACACATACACGAACAAAATCCATGCAGGGCTGTCCAAAAGCCAGAGTACGGCAAAACTCAAAATCGCGGTTCTTTGCAGCGGTTATGCCGCCCCGGGACTTCATCTTTAGAGGTTTAGAGTAGACTACTGTTCATCTTTTCAGTTCAAGTAGTAAAAAATAAATGTGTCACATCCCGATTTGAAGATTCTTCAAGTTTTTTTTTTTTGTAAACTTTCGTAACAATTTGCTCTGAAAAAAAAGAAATGCACCGAGTTGCTCATTTGTCAATATAAAAGCAAAACTGGTTGACATATGGAAAGAAAGAGAAAAAAAAAAAAAAAAAGAAAAAATGGGGGAAGGGAGGGAGGGGGGAGAAGGAAAAAATGAGGAAAAAAAGAAAACTATACGGCCACTGTGGGGTTCGAAAACCTACAACCATGTGCTCAAAGGCCCATTGATCTAATGAATGAGTGTATATCGGCGTTACGGCAGTGTGCGCATTACATGATAATGATAAGCATCGTCTTATGTTTGTCTCTGCAATTATTTAGACTATAATAGCACTTAGATATTGAAGGTTCCTTCAACTGCTATTTTACTCTATATACAATTTAATCTTCGAAAGTAATATTTATTAACCTAAGCTCATCATCTTTCTGTGTTGTGAACGTGCAGGGAATTTTGCCAGAAGTTTGAGAGTTGACTGTCGGGCGTTATTTTTTTATAGCGGTTCTAAGTTTGGCCCGCACGGGACCGATCGTGCCGATGACACTGTCATGAAAAAGCCGGGGTCGGTGTTTGCAGCGGATCCGATGCACAAGAAGCAAAATTCAGAATCAGTAGTTGTGGTGACAGCAAACGCAAGGTTGTATCCCCGGGTCACAACAGACGTTGCGGGCAATACCCAGTCTCTGTGAGCCCACGAATGGACATTTAAGAGGCGGCAATAGCATGCGGACGTTTTCTCACACATATATATGCCCAATTGAGCAATATCACAGGGATTAATGTGTACTAAGGCACTGTGCGGTTAGTACTATCAATGCAATTACTTCCCTTTTGAAGGAACAATAATCGGCAATTTTCCTTCGGCTCCTATCTTGCGTTCCGGGCTCCTATCGCAGCAGCGGCCATTGATGTTTTAGAAAATCTCGAGAGTGCCGGGAACGACGTGACAGTCTGCCGATCCCCGTTGGCAAATTTCACATTTCGTTCATCACGCTCTGTTTGGAGCTTGACTTGATTGCTAATATTCTGTAATCTCGGATAGTAAACGAAGGGAGTAGCAACCACTGATCAACATGAGACTGTAGCGGGGTCATAAGTATTTCCTTCCTCCTTCCCTTTTTGTTCATTTTAACGCACGTAACACTTTACTATTCACAGAATTGCTACTGAAAGAGTATTCTACCGCTCGAGATATTTATGAAACTGAAAGTATTTTGCTAAAAGGAAAAAAAAAAATTGTGAAGAGCACATTAGTGGGTCCATTGTTCCCGTTCAGATATATCAGCTTCGTAAAGGGTACTTGATCGGCCACTAAGAATCAGTACAACCAGCACTTATTGGAAAATCTTTACCTTTGATGTAGTCCATAAAATTATATTTATTTTACGCACGTTGTTTCCTGACTAATTTTCCTTCATGGTTTTAAAAAATTGATGATTTTGTGAAACAGTGATTTCCTTAACCATTAAGGAAATATGTCAAGATTTTTTGTCAAAGCTCATGTTTTGACGTACATTCATAAAATTATGTACATACATCCGAATTCCCGAAAAAATAATACAATTTGATGTAAAATTAACAAATGAGCTTTTAATTTTTGCTTTTTTGACATACAAGAAAACGGGCGGATTTTTCGCCCCGGCTTTCATTGATCCAAAGCGCCCAACATCTCGTGACGTCAAAGTGATGACCACAACCTCGTGTTGACTCGAATTGTATTGCTGACACTGTAATTGATGGATTTAATGAAAGTAATAATAAAATTCGAAAAAAAGTTACAATACATATTTTGATTTCATTTTGTTGTGTTTAATTATTATTGGAAGTGGCAACACTGCGATTGATGGCACAACGCGTAAATTATGGATGGTCATTACTTTTACGTCACCATTTTCCTGCGGTGTGGGTTTGTCGGAATCGTTTTCGAGTAAATTGGGCGGGAAATTAAAGGGCAAAATACTCACCAAATGTGGACAATTTTCACTTATTTTGATTTATAGTAATCTACGTTACTTAAGCTTCCATCCATACCAAATTTTCCAATAGTTTCATATCATGACATATTTCCTTGAAAAATCCCCAATTTAATCATAGCAGTCGCCCCACTAACTCAGTGAGTCGCCCCTGGATTGTTCCCGTTTATTTTCTTTAGAATAGGCAGTAGCACGCTTCTTTCGCTGATTACCATGACGACATACCACCCAGAAGTGGGAAGACGACTGTGTTTAGCCATTAATTTGTTCAAGTTTTCGTTGCTTGTTAGGGTCAACATTTCGCGGATTTAAGCATGAGCTGTGAACGTTTTGTAATTTTAAAATCGAGCTAGTAGGGATGCTAAACATCAAAGTTATATGCACGGATTTCGTGTCCGCATCGAAGACTGTAAGTATAACCAAATTTCTTGACTTTGTGGCACAGTGGAGCCCGTTTTTTAATGTACCCTGCGCTCTTGCTTTAGTGGAGTGAAGATAGTAGGGGCTATGTGCGGAAAAAGCCAGAGCAACCTCGGGCTATTGAAACACATATAATGAATTTTGACAATCACTTTTTTCATATAAAACAAATACAGTCCATTTTTTACTATAATCCCTTTTGACCCAAAACACATGTACAGGCATTCCAAGCAAAGGTCATCCTGGTACCACAAACATTTAGAATTCATGCATAACAATAAACTTGGTGCTAAAAGAGCTTATGGACCAACTTTTTGAGATATGATCTCAATTTCAATATTTTATACTTCAAAAATATGGTTTTTCCCCATTTGTTAAAAGCTTGTGATAAAAGTGGAAGAACAGAAGTTCATCATAAAGTAGGTATTACTAAGTCATATTTAGTTGGATAAACAAATCATGTGCTAGAAAAAATTTATTTTTTGTTTTGAGTACTTGTTACACTTCACGTTACTCCAAATGGACTTCTGTCATTCTGTTGTAACCCAAAAATACCATATTTTTAAATTATTTTAAAAAGTTGTGGTAGGAATGGTAACAAAGGTCATATTCAAAGTAGAATAGGTACCGGTAGCTCAACAATAATGAGCCATTTTTGTCACTTATATCCCATTTTATTGTTAATTAATTACACATAATTAAAGTGCGTCATTCCGGTACCAAATCGGTAACGGAATGACAAATCATGGAACTGGGTGAAAAAAGGTTTTCTTACAGACCACCAACGATGGCTTCAGAATCACTAAAAAACAAGTAAAAAAACAAATCCCATATGACCAATACTTGTTTACTATTCTCAAAAAAAAACCAAAAAAGAACTGAGACTTGGTATTTTTTCCCAAAACATGCCTGCAGAATTCAGCAAACTAAGCTTAAATTGCTGTATTTAAATTGGTCAGTATATGCCTAAAATAATGAAACTATTAAAACATTTGTTTTATCAATTAATTTTAAGACTGATGTAACCAATTTAATCAACTTTAAAAATTGTACCACATCTTTGTGGTGAGATTTGGCCTCCTGAATTTAGGCCACTCAAAGTAAATTGTACATGTTTCTATGGAGGACATTCGGTCATTCCGTTACCGTCATTCCGTTACCAAATGCTTGTTACGTCTGCTTAATGTTGTATTTTAATAACATAAGAATTTTTTTGTTAAAACTCAGTGTTTTTTTAAGATAAGACTCTAAGGATGACATTTGTTACATTTAAAATAATATTGACTCATAAAATTCAGAGTTTCTGCAAAACGTATGAGAGGTGTAAAACCCATGTCCATTTTTAGCGTCATTCCGTTACCAGCTTCATTAATATCCGGGAGGACTTTAAGGAGAGTGATAAGTTCCACAACAGCTCTCCTAAGCACTGTGTGGAGGAGTGATTTAAAGTCCCTGGGATTTGCTCTATCCTGTAAAACATGGTAAATGCCATGAAGAGCTCCCTCAAAGCTCCCCCTGGAATGAAAGGAGAGCTTTTTCGAGCACAACTTATTTTAACAATACAGTCCTGATAAATTAATATGCATATTTCGAAACAAACATATTTTGAAACAAACTAAAGGACAAATGGAAGGTATGGGTAACTGGCATAGCTTAGTTGTATTTGCTTGCTCTTAACCGATTCAAAATATGTGTGATAAACACATCTGAAAGTGCAAAGTGGAGTCCAAAAATCATTCCGGTACCTGGATTGCACTACATTAGAAATTTGGTAGGTTTCCTTTTAGGGCCTGACACTTGTAATCCTGGTAACCAGTACTACCTGTCCCAGGGCCGAGTTGTCGGAGGCTAAACCGTCACCTATTGTTTTCTAGAAAATCTGATGAGGGGTAGCTGGTTACCCTCTGGTAGGATGAAAAAGATCTACCTACATAGGCGTCAGCTCTGGAGAGCCATTGGTGGCTATCCAGCACATAATCCTTGTATGGTGGGCTAGTTACCCACAGGGTAGGGCCAAGAGAAGATTCAGTAGCTTCCGCCAATGCATTGCATCCAATGGCGTTTTTTGTACAGGTATGATGTGAATCGTTAGAGATGACACATGGGCTAAATTAACAGTAAGATCAATAGCTTGCCATTTTAAGAATGTTTTGTCTCTAAAACGATTCACAGTACATAAAATCTCCATTGGAAGCCATGCATTGTGGGAAGCGATTGAAATCTTCTTTGGGCAGAGCCCACCGCCGAAAAAAACTGGGAATTGACGTCAGGAAGGGCATACGGTCAAGTATCTTTATGCTTTCATAAATCCTCACACAGCAGTTTGCTGAGTGTGAGGTGTATTGGCCACCCCCGTTGACGGGGACAAAACCGGATTTAAAACTTTGGTTTACCTAAACTAACTAATTAATGAAGTGCGCCGCTAATTAATGCAGTCACTGACGGACAGGCTAGCGTCCAGGTGAACCAGAAGGTTTTGCTTGGATAGACTATGCTCAGAGACGTTTTTTGAATGAATCCACAAGGTCACTGTTGTACCCCTGCGCAGTTCGATTAAAACAAGTTTCCATCATGATAGTTTCCTGATCATCTCAAACACAGACTAAAACGGTTCCACACTAGCCATGCATTTTTTTGGTGAAAAATCTATGGCATGTTCTTTCTCCCCACCCCTATATTTTATGAATTTGTTTTTGACAAAGTCTTAAAAACCTGATACGGGATCTCTTGTAATTAAATTGTCAAATTATTACGAATTGTACAACAAAGATCGGTAAAATACAGCACAAATTACTACGAGTGGGGTATAGTAGTCATTGCAAAGCTTGGTCTGTTTTTTGTTTTTAGAGGTCGGCTGCAATTTCAGCCTGTGTTTTCTAGGAAATTTCAAGAATTGTATTTTCCCCGTCGTAACCGCGCACGTGACCATCATTGTCAGCAGTAGCAATGTTTGAATGATTTTTAAAAATACTGTTTGGAATAATTTAATAATATTCATATATTGTTTTCAGAAAAAAAATTGTACTCATATTTATTCCTAATTATTTGTTATAAGTGTTTCATGGTAGGCCTTGTATGGACTTACTTTTTAAGCGTAATGTATTTGGCATGTGACATGCCCTAAATAATTCCCTATTCTCAAAATCTTCATACAACCTACTTCGGAACCGTGACCGCATCCCCTGTGACTGTTGCCAGCTTGCGCCATACTGAAACATTTGGAACACGGGCCATAGTCCGGACAATTGACGTTGAGGAACCCAACCTGCTACCAACCCGATATAATTCCTAACTTTACCACTACCTCATATTAAGGTTGATACAGACGGCGTTTGTAACACACGGAATCGCCTAAATCCGCTTACTTCGCTTAATTTTCCATGTGTTGAATTTTTTTAATATCACAGAATTCTTTAGTTGAATCTTGTAGAACCAACAATAACTAAAAAAACATATCTTGGAAATTCAAAATTTGGTGTGTTTGTCCCAAAAAAATTCTGGTTGAATTTTGTTAAACTTTCGCAGAGCAAAAATCAATCGTGACTATTGATCAAACAAACGAATTCTCCTTACTTTCACTTCTGTGGCAGAAATCTCAATCATTAGTCCCTGTCCCAGCCGGCAGCAGAGTCAATCTCATTCATATCAGCTTGATTAGGTCTCTATCAACAGTAAAGTTTTATGGATGGCGGGATGAATGGGCGGTGTGAGCCTATTGCCTATTGGGTAATTGGCGGTCAATTTGTAGGCAGATTAGGGGTCGAGAACAGCCTTGTTAAGTGTTCATACGTCCTCATGTCAAGATGTCGGGTGAAAGGCATACAGAAATATGACAACTGCATACAAAGCTAATTGGCAATGTCTTGTTTGCCCCACCAGTGCTGTCATAGTTCGACAGTTAACCAAAATACCATTCACATCATATTGGCTACCGGGCTTTATTCCGGCTTTAGTCCGTTAACAACCAACTTATCCTCATTGAGTTAGGGGTCAACATACGTCACGGGAGGCCAACCGTTTTGCAAACTGAGTGGAACAATTGTTGAAGACCGAGCTGAGCCTGAGTGATCACCCCAGTCTAAGACTAATTTGATCCTCGGTCTCATTAAATGGGTCTGAGCTCACTGCCTATATACCTATCTTTTATCTTTTGGTTGATTTGTAAATTACTAAATCACTTTTATTCAATAAGAAAAATACACATTCCGCCCTGTGTAAATCTGTGCAGTCCTTATATTCGACAGCACCACAAAGTGATCCTCCTGCGTTGTATCGGAGGATTTGATTTTTTTTACTTACCTAGGGAGTTCTGTTTTTTCGCGCCAGTGAAGCACTTCCATAAATGGAGGGTAGGGAGATTAAGCTAATTAAGCGATTTAGCAATTCCCGTGTTTTTAACAAACGCCGGATAACAACTCCCTACACAGTCCCACCTCCTTTATGAATGAATCGCCTTACTGCCATAGACGAATCGGCAATTTTACTTCGCCTTTCATTTACTCCAATGGTTAAAAACAAAAAATGGGCGGCCAAAACCAGGTGGGTCGTACTGTCACACAAACACCCCGTTTAAAAAACAAAAAATGGCTGCCAAACCAGGTGGTCGGACTGTCACACAACACAACACAACAACCACTGGCGAGTGCCAAATGGGTAAAACGTTTTTCTATGGAGTGGTAGAACTGAGCCTATGGAGTTTGGATTGCGATTTATTCCGTTTGAAATACTTTGTTTACACTCATTGGCACTCGACGACCCTCGTCACGACTAAAGCATGTGATCGTACATGTGACGTTCAGTGACGTGTATGTCTTTCTCATTCCAACCGGCAATGACCGTGATTATGTTGTAAATTAGTCAGGAGAATTGTGGGCCCGGTTGAAATGTAGTACAGACTTTTCTATTTGATCTCTTTTTTGTTTATGAGGACCTACTCCAATAATTTCTGAGGGGTGTTCAAAATTTTCGTGCAGTGGCCATTTTCTAGAAATCATATGGCCGGTACTCTCAATTCATCAAATGGCCATAATTTTTATGCTCTAATCCAGGTTTTAAAGCATGAGAATCTTTTGGACGGGTTTTTGACGGGATTTGTCACAACATTACACATCAAATCCATAGGGCCCACCCCAACCCCAATCCCTGCAAAATCATTCATTGACCATAAATCATCAGGTATTTTGTGAAGGAGGCAGTAACTTCTGGGCTCTCTACCCATAGGCACTCATATCTGACATTTCAAGTGTGTTAAAAAGCTTACAATCAATCATGCATTATAGACACGAATCAAGCCTCTAACTGTAATATAATGCAGTACACTTGCATGTTTCTGGATGTGTTTGGAAATGCATTCTGGAGGTGTTAAAGTAACACTTACAGATTGTATCATTGTAACCATATTTGACACCTGCAGACATGTTTTTAGGTTTCAGGATGTATTAATGTAGCCTAAAGAGGTACTATGGAGGAGTTAAGATCATTTTAATTATCTGGCATATAATATTTGACTTTGAGCAGCCATATGGATTTTTGTGGCCATGTAATGCCTAAAATTACATTACCACACTTCCTCGTGCTTACAACACCTGAGTACCGAGAAAGTATTTGTCTCTATCTGAAATACTTTAAGGGATTTTTAGGTATTTGGGATACATGGTATCAGCCATATTGATTTTCAAAATGCCACTCGCAACAAATTTTGCACATCCTCCAAAAATTATTAGCTTATAGTCCTAATAAACCAAAATCTATCAATAGAAAAAGTCTGTACTTCATTTCCATCTTCCGGCTTGTTGTGCCTAAACTTCACTGACTACATAATGAACTTTGGCCTTCTGGCGAATGACTCTTTTCCTGATCATGACCTCCTCGCCAACGCCAAAATAAACAGCGCCCCTTGATCAAATAACTAACTCCTGAAGACACTTGTTTTTCCAGAAGTTTATTATGCCATTTTTATCCGCCCTGGCTTGAAAAGGCAGAAGGGGGATTATGCTATCAGTCAAGTCGTCGGCGGCGTCGGTGTCAGCGGCGTCGGCGGCGTCCAACACAATCTGTGAACGCGATAACATGAACCATAGGTTTTTAGGGTGATGTAACTTGGTGGGTGGTATCGGCCTGCATGCCCTTCATCTGATGATTATGGGCGTGGCATTATGCTAATTAGGTACCTAATTTTGCAATAATTAATGAGTTACTTTGTGTATTTTTATCCCAACAATCTTGTGTACGCGATAACATGAGACCATAAGGCTTATGGTGATGTGACGTGGTGGGTGGGATTGGACTGCAATGCCCTCATCTGATTAGAGTCTGGGGCGTGGCATAATGCTAAAGGTACCTCAAGTTTTGCATATTAATAGTTAATTTGGGGTATTTTTTCCCACAAATCTTGTGTACACGATACCATGAGACCCATAAGGGTTTGTGATTGACTTGGTGGGTTGGAGCGGACTGCCATGCCCGTCATCTACAATCCTGATTAGATTATGGGCGTGGTATATGCTAATAGTTACCTATTTGGCATAATTAATGATTTAATTTTTGGGGAATTTTTTACCCAAAAAACTGTGAACAAACTATCTGGGGGAAGATCCCATAGTCCTAGTTTGATGAAACTTGATGTAGGGGTGAATCTTTACTCTCTCCTCGCCGCTGATGCGGTTTAAGGTGGGTTGTCCGGGTTAAAGGGGGGTTGTCTGGGTTTAAAGGGGGGGTTGTCCAGCTTTAAGAGGTTTGTTTGGTTTTAGGGGGATTGTTGTGGTTTCAAGGTGGGTTTTCTGTTTTAAGGGGGTTGTCCGTGTTTAAGGGGGTTGTCCGAGTTTAAGGGGGTTGTCCAGCGTTAGGGGGTGTTGGTTAAGAGGGATTGTTTTGGTTTAAGGTGGGTTGTCCTGGCTTCGGGGGCTTGTTGTGGTTTAAGTTGGGTTGCACGAGTTTAATGAGGGTTGTCCATGTTTGAGGGGGTTTGTCTGGGTTTAAGGGGGGTTTTCCAGCTTTAAGGGGGTTGTTGTGTTTAAGGGGATTGTGTGGGGTTTAATGGGGTTTCTGGGTTTAAAGGGGTTGTCCCGGGTTAAGGGGGGTCTGTAACTTTAATGGGGATGTTGGGGTTTAAGGGTCGGTTGTCCGGGTTTAAGAGGGTTGTCCGGGTTTAATGGGGGGTTGATGTCTGGGCTTACGGGGCTTGTTGTGGTTAAGGTGGGGTGCAGCGAGTTTAAGGGGGGTTGTCCAGGTTTCGTCGAGGGGGGTTGGGTGCCGGGTTTTAAGGGGGGTTGTCCAGCTTTAAGGGGGTTTTTGGGTTTCAGTGGGATTGTTGGGGTTTAATGGTGGGTTGTCTGGGTTTAAAAGGGGTTGTCCTGGTTTAAGGGTGTTTGGTCTGGGCTTAGGCGGGCTTGTTGTGGGGTTTGGTAGAGGTTGTTGTCACAATTTTAAGGGGGTGGGGGTTGGTCCAGGTTTACGGGGGTTGTTGGGTTTAGGGGATTTTTGGGTTTAAGGGGGGGTTTTGGGTTTTAAGGGTTTTGTGGCACATATACGCGTATACAGGCGACAGTGCACACATATCATCGCATGCACGGATGCGCGCATGTGCGTATGCATTGCGCGGACTTTGCACATGGGTTTGTCCCTCGGTTTAAGGGGGGTTTGTCCTGGGCTTAGGGACTTGTTGTGTTTGAGGGGGTTTGTCCGGGTTTAAAACGGCGATTGTCCGGGTTTAAGGGGGGTTGTCTGGGCTTAGGGGGCTTGTTTGTGGTTTAAGGTGGTTGCACGATTTTAAGTGGGGTTGCCCAGGTTAAGGCGGGTTGGGGTTTTTAAGGGGATTTTTGGGTTTAAGGGAGGTATTTGGCAGCTGATTATTTAAAAATTTTGTAACCGCTCCCGCCAGGGGATTTAGCGGTTCGAGAACGCGCGTGGTATTTTCAACAATGCACTTATTTAAAACTAAAGATAATGGGGACAAATGAATAGTTAGAAGTCTAATCTCACCCTCCCCTGCATGCAGTTTTGTGAAATGTGAGACATAATTAGACGCCATTGTTACAAACTGCTAATGCGCCTTCAACAACCGTGTGTGCGTATTCGTTTGCAACCTCAAGCTACTTCTACCAGATTCACACACTTTTTTCTCATATAGTTTATCATAAGCCCTGTAAGCCTGTTGGAAACCAGCTAGATTGGCAGCTGGGTTTGGCGAAATAGGCAATTAGGTTTTGCATATTATTACTGTATAACGCATTACTACCAAAATCCGTAGGCACGTGGATGTCTAATTTGAGGGCTACTTAGGCTACTTTATTTTTAATTACGTAGTTCTTGGGGCCTTGCACCCCTGCATATTTTATATTTTTTTCATCAGATATACTTAGAATAAGTTTCTAAACATTTTTAATGATTTTCTTTATGAGACCCCTTGTTTCTGCTTTCATATCCAAGCTTGATGATTTTTTAATAGTTGCTATATGAAAAGCAGACAGGCTTGACAAGTTGGTCAAGGTCATCATAATTTATAAAGAAATTCATTAACTGGTTAGAATTGAATGAAGTCAAAATTAGTTACTGCATTCCCGAAAAAATGCCATTTTAAATGATGAGAGTTTACAATGTTCACACCATACCTTACATGTTTAAATCTTGCGCGTGAAAGAACGGGGGAATTGTGGGATCACAGTGTGTATGAATTAATTGGAATGGCATAATTTCTGCCCACGTCGAGCACGCTCCAAGGCGGCATTAAACGTCACTTACTGTGCACGATAGCAAAGTATCCGCTCATTTTTTCGTCATTTTTTCAGTTTTTCATTTCATTTTCACCTAGTTCTACATGTATGGTACTTTACAATGATGAAATAGTGAAAAAAAATCGTAATTCAATTTAATTAAAAAACAATATAATATCTACCTATATCCTTAATTAATCGTGAATCTTTCCAATACAATTCAGCACGATCTTCGCGTCGCATGTCGGGCACCAACCCTGGAATGTCCATCCAGCAGTCCCTTGATAGCGCGATGATTATTGCCTGCTGAGCAATATCTCTCACGCACACGACCACGAGGGGTCGGCCACAACTTCACATACGCTCCATGTGTGATGCGCTCTAATTTAACCAACATTGTACTAATTTTTTAAATGCTTTGTTCCGTGTTTAAAAACAAAATAGATTTATTTTTTTTATTTTTTGTAGTTTTTTCAAATTTAAAACTCAAAGTAATCTAGCCGCACAGCCACCTGCTGGGGTGCGGCATTGATCTTTCTGATGTAGTCATCACAGTAAAATTTGCATTGATTGTAAAAGATGACATGACACTCCTCTCTTATATGAAGCTGACGTGCTATAGAAATTGTGACAGCCATTTTATTCATTGTTATATAATATTCTAACTTTTGTGACTTAAAATAGTCGTGAAATATTGATAAATGATACTTCTTTTGCTATCTTATAGATGTTTTGGGTTATATTGCGAATTGATCTCTCTCTCTCTCCCCTCTCTCTCTCTCTCTCTAGGCCTATATATTCAGAATATTTTATACTTCATTCCAATGGACTGGTCTTCTTTCATCTCTTTTCTCTATGACCATCTCTCCCCTCTCCGTTCCTCTTCCCTCACTTTACACCCCTCCACAGTTACGCTCATTTATCCCGTCACCACAAAGACCCTTACAATTAACATTCCCCCTCTGTCGCTCGTTCGAGTTTCTTCCTGCCTTTTTTTATTTCCTTCTCGGCTTTGTGCCAGGTTTGTTTTAGTTTAACTACTTTGCCCTTTTTCTTCGTTATGATTTTCCCCGTCTGCTTTCCCCTCCTCCTCTCTCCTGGCTGCCCTACCCCCCCCCCAAAGACCCCGCCTCTAGCCTATTCTATTATTTTTATTCTTATTTCCCTTCCTCCCCTCTCTCTCTCTCCCTCTCTCTTGTCTGTCTCTTTAAGTTACCATCTCTCCCAACTTCCCCTCTAATTCTTCTATTTCCCTCACATTTTCCCTCTCTACAATTAACGTTTTCTCTCCCCCTCTCTCTCGACCACTTCTTTCATGGACAAATAAAAAATCAGACTTTTTCATCAGATTTTGGTTTTTTAATTTATTCCGTGTTGAAACCACAAATGGCGACGTCTACAATTATTATTTCTTTGCTGCCGCCACTTGCCACCGCCGGTGTATTCGCCATTTATTATATTAAGCCTGGTCAGTTCGAGCGTTCACAATCAACAAAAAAAAACATTGGGTGTACCTGCTATATGTGATCACGACACTGACACGCGGTTTTGCTGACACAACCATCATTCGGGTACTACCATGACTACAGGGGATGTATGTTGGGGTTGAACCCTTTGTGGTGTGTGAGGTTCTTTTCACGTTTGGATCGCTACTCTCATGGTGCACTAAAGAGCTAAACACATGAGCAAGTAGTTTAATTCGCGCCGACCCTTACATGCCGTCTCAAATTTGTCAATCCAAAATCAATGACTTGAAGAAACATTGAGTCGGTCAACCATCAAATACGCAAGTCGGCGGAAAAAAGCAAGTCTGCGATGAATGACGAAATTTCAAAGATTACTCGCATGGATTATAGTAAGTCTATGTAATTGTTTTATATGAAAAAAAATGGTTGTCAAAATTCATTACCTGTATTTTCCAATGGAATAAAATCCAAGATGGAGGCGTATCTGTGCTAATTGGCCGCGTCAGTCTCTAGGGAGATACACCCCAAGGCAAATTTGTCTAGTGGATATCAGGCAAAAGCAACGCGCGCGTAGCCAGGGGCCAAAGAAATTATTACTCAAACTATAGTATGACGAAATTTGGGCATGTCAGACAAGTCATAATATCATCATGCTGTCAATCATGTCAATCAAGTTTTGCATTTCACGTTTCAAATCGGCCATGGCATGCGAAGTGTGCTGGGACAGGGCGGCCCCCAGTAAACCGGCAAAAGGGAAAATAAAAGTTAGTTTAGGACCCTACATGGTTTTACTGTTTAAATACTACTTAAACACGGCAACAATGGCAGGCTTGGCCGGCTTTAAAATGACACATTTTTGTTTTAAAATAGTCCTTAATTGAAGGAAAAATTTGTCCCAAAAAAATCCCTTTTCGAGCATTGTATTGATATGCCGATAAACACTCCCGGTGTGGCTTGCACCGCGTACTTTAGCGTGTGCGTATTCTATGCCAAGACATGCTGTTCACCCAAGGTGGGGTGCCCTTGGTTGTCCCTCAACTTTTGGACCATCAAGGGTGGGTTACCAGAAGTAGATCGGCCAGTTAAAATGGAGTCTTCACTTTCAAACGGGTGTTTACTCGGCAAAGTCTCCCCTTCTACAAAACCCACTTTCTTTCAGTATTAACCCTATTTTTCAGAAAGGAATATTTTAGTTTTATCGATGTGGTAAGTTTATGATTTGTTTGCATGTTGGGTGCCTTTTCGGGGTTCAGGGCAGAAATGTTGCCGATTTTCGGGTGATTCTCCAAAGTGTTTTGTAAAGGGCATTTTGTGATTCCAGCACCTTCAGTTATATTCATTGTCTTAGGATATCTTGAGAAAGCTCAATCACAAAACTTTGAGCTGATTGCATGAACATGTGTGCATATTGACAAATCCTTATAGTGTTTGTTTGTCTCAGCCGCTGTGGTTTTCTGAGCAAAGTAAGGACACATTCCAATGGGTGTAGGCTCTGGCCAGTATCGTTTTGCTAGAATTTGTGTTCCGTATTCATGGAGGGACGGGAAAAAACCAAATAGTATTATAGGCTACTATTTATTTATTTGTCTTGAAGAAATTGCATGCAAGAGCTAAATAAGTACAAGTAGACCAGTATGATGACTTTGGGGTTGTTTTCTTGTTGCAATGCTTGCGCTGCAGTACTGAGTCCACAGACATTATGCATGTGTTTGGCCGCTAACGTTTTCAATGCATTGGTGGCTAATGTGCTTCGTGTGACCACAATGTCAGAAAACCTGTAAGGATGTTTTACAGGATAAATGGGGAACAATAGTTAGCTGCTTTAACACACCAAAAACATTGACCTACTGGCCGGTAAAATCGGGGGTTCTTGGGACGAGCTGTTTGCAATCGGCCATAGACGCCCTCTTTAAAACGAGAATGTTTAAAATTTTGTATTTCCGAGTGGTACTAAAACTAGGTGCTTCCTAATAAACGCCCCCCTGTCCAATAAACGCCCCCCTACGATTTTGGGATAAAACGATTCAAGATAATGAGTTAAGCTTACCTAAATCACATGATTTAATGGCCGGGGACTGTAGTAATCAGTATCATACGCATGTTTGTAACAGTTGTAATAGTTACTTAGTATGGAACTTTGACCTTGGGAGGTGCGAAAACAGCGTCCCCCTGGTCGTTAGTTTGTATTTGGATAATCAGCGAAAATAAGCGTGGGTATGTAAGGTGATTTTGCGGGATTTTTGAATTTCCCTTTTGACTGTAATAACGCCCTCCCTTTTGAAAAATGCACCGCCCCCCGGGGCGTTATAGGAACAAGCGGTACTAGATTTTCTACATTTCATTATTTTTTAAAGAATTTAATAACAGGATAGGCCTAGGCTAGTTTCAATTATCTTTGTTTTTGTAAATCAGGGTCAATCAATTTGCCCATCTGTTACCCCAGAATGCATTAATAGGGAGGGAGTGTACGGCTAGGAAGAACCATTCTACTGTAGCAGTGCTAGTTCATGCTGGTTTCATTCAAGTTGAACCAAAAAGCAGGGGTAATTCAATTTTTAAAAAAAAATTAAACTTCATGGATAATTTGGATCCATAATATTTAGGGGAGCTATTTATTTAACCTTGATGCTAAGGATTAAAAACTGATGCTAGTAATTACACCCTATATTAGATTTATGTAGAGGACCCATAAGACAGGATCACCTGACATCATGAGTCTGAACTTAAAGGGACAAGCAGCGATTTGCTGATCCGAACATCGAAAAAAATCATCAAAATTAATATTTGATATTTCTGTTATGGCATGGATGTTGCTAACCTAACATGCAATTGGTTGGCTTGAAAGCTGTGGTATAAAGACAAGGACAAGTACCTTATCTGATTCTGAATTGATAGGGCGTATCAAAATTCCGATTGGAGATCAAAAAAGCCTTTTCTTGATATCCGAGATTTTTTAGCATGATATTGTGCACAAGGACCTGTACAGTTTGACCTCAAACACAAGATATTAGATTTGTTTATTCTGTAACTGGTGTAACCACAATCAGCTGTTTAGTGTAGAGTATTTTGAGACGCCATATCTGTATATCTATTTACGGAAAACTGCATGAACAATTTACTTCAAATACTCATATTTTTCATTTTTCTACTTAAAGCAGTTATATGGAAGCTACATAATAATCCCTGATTTACAAGTTAAAAAAAATGCCTTTCTACATTTTTCGATTTTTTCTAGCATTATCGCTGATAATCTGTAAGGTGAAGTAAGTAAACCCCAGATTGAAATCAGAATACAACAATTACACATCTTTTTCCTGAAAATTAGTTTAAAATTACAACTCATGCTTCTAGAACTAGTGATCGATCCAACACAAGCACACATATAGTAAGCTTATTATATTCGACAAAATGAAACAGGCTCAGGTGGCACCCCATTGGATTGCCGCTTTATTCCGTCAGAGTGGAAATGAAGATCAAGGAATAAAGCGCGTAATCAAATGGGTCACTGAGCCCATTTCGTTTTGTAAGTCAAATATAATAAGCCTTAGTAAGTAGTAAAAACAAGTTTTAAATCCGGTTTTGTCCCCGTAAAGGGGGGTGGCCGGATTCACCTCACACTTGCAGCAACCGCCCTTACTCCTTCCTTCGACTTCACCTGATTCAATGCATGCATCCTCAACCCAACCCTCCTATTCTCCTCCACTTGATTCTTCCATGTTACATGATTACTGTTACTCGGACAAAGTAGAACATACGTCAGTGTAACGTTAGGTGAATGGGAGGAACACCTGTGCACATCGCAACATGATGCGTAATTGGTCAAAGCATGCACCAAACCACTTCATAGCTAATGGGTATAGACGGGGTATGCGTGCAGATTGTCAAAGGTCATTAGAGGTCAACTTGTGCAGAGAGTGACTTAAAGGAGAGTCATGAAAGCAGATGACACTAGTGGTTCAAGAACCGCCTTCTAATTAATTTTTAATATTTCAGTACTAATTTCTCATGAATATGTTGTCTTTATTCCAGTGACTAATCCTCAACAATGTGGTAGAGTGATGATACATAGGAATACTGATGTTTCATCATGGGATTCATCCATAACATGAACAAGTGTTATAATTTAATCTTATGCAAATTTCCCAAATAATAGTACTAAGTATAACTGTATTCTATTCATGTTATTGCACCATAGGTCAATCAGCTTTTTGAAGTAAAACATCTATGGCTGATGTTGACTCAGTCACTTCATCCTCATCATCATCGTCATCATCAGGGCGGCAACATGTTGTCTATAGCCAGAGGACGTCATCGCCAACATCATCTAGAAGGCGGCTTGCTGCACATAGTCATAGAACATCATCACCATCATTGATGTCAGGCAGGCATCATGCTGCACATAGACATAAGGTGTCTTCACCTGGCCTTAGTGCAGAAGAACTCAAGACTCGGCTCTATCGCTCCTTCAGAGAAAGAGGACTTGTAGACTCACTCAAGGTAAAGTTGAAATTTGAGTGTGTGTGTTTTGAAAACCCTCAGTTTAAATATTGTGTTGTAGTTTCACACATGCAAATAATATTTTAATAATGAGAGTATGTGCTGTAAAAGTGTTGGTAGGTGCCCTGGGGTCCGTTTGCGAAACTCAATCGTAAATCTACGTGCATACTATGTCATGCTTGAGTGGACCGATTTATTCAAAGCACTGTGACACTAGTATAAAAGGGTCTATGATGTAGGACATACGCATGAGCTAGTATACACGTAGGGTTACTTATGAGTTTTGCGAACGGACCCCTAGACGCTTGTCAAACTCACAGTGGTATAGTATAGGCACTTTATAATTGAAACATTGTATTATATATTTTGTATTGTCCCTTTAATCCTGTAGTCTCAGCTGAGAACAAAGCTTGTGGCAGAATTGCAGCAGAGTGCACTCGTTACACCACGTTCCTTCCAAGACCAAGACGGCCTGCAAGAAAGTGGTTCCCTGCTTCACCGTGCAGCCAACAGTCTTGTGGCGGACCACTTGAAGAGATGTGGCTATGACTACACCCTTGCTGTCTTTTTACCAGAAAGTGAAAGTGCAAAAGATAAGGTGAGTTTTGCTGGTCGGAAGACCAGCCAGTATGAGCAAATCCGTGTAACTGACTGACTGACTCTGTGCCGTTATGAAAGTTGTTGCCTATGCCGATCATTTTACGTCTTGACCAATTTCAAAGAAACACC
>JAMKCH010005680.1:0-35298 GCA_023653785.1 Ophioderma brevispina
CAACCTAATAAAGGACAAAATCGGATACTTTAGTCATACTGTCCATACGGGCACGTACTACAACGAGTACCTTGAATGGGGATTCATGTCGTTGAATACAGCTGTTTTTCTCCTTCGCCTTGTCTGTCAATTTTTCAGTTGAAAAGTATACCTTCAGAGTTCTACAGACTTTACTTCCCTTTTAAAGATATGCCTCCTGCAATTTCAAATATTTTTTAATCTTCTCGGGTGAATCAACTGATAGTGTCTTTAAGAAAGCAAAGCGGGCAATCAACTGATGTCCAAACTTGACAAAAAGACACAAAGGTTACCCAAACTGACTCCCTTCACTGAAATTAAAATCAAGCCCACAGACCCGATTTCCCATGTGTCTGACTTCCACTAGGCAGCTTTTCTCAAAATGTCAATAAAACCGCCCGACTAGTAGAGAAAATAAGAACCTGCCGCTCTCGAAGAGCAATAACCCAGCAATTCATTGATGTTAAAAAAAAACCTGTGATATCAAGAAGTGGCCCGTTGGAAGTCGAAAGTAGTCCAGCTTTCATCAGATGTGGCTCTGACTTCATTGGACGAAGTAGGAGGGCAAGAAACTTGGAGTTATAATACTATACCTCAGATGTCGGCAATATTGCGGATGAGAGTGAAAACAGTTTTGTTGCTCTGTTGATCTGAGTAATAGACTATCCCCACACCTGGCTAACATTTTTGCCATCCATTCTATTGATGGTGGAAGTCTCATTACCTCTGATCTCAAATGATTCTCTGATAAATCTTATACCATGTTGATGACCCTGACCAACTTAGATTGTCCCAGACTGGTATGTGACCCTCTTGCATGCATGTTCGGCTATTGCTGCGCCTTCTACCTGTTGCGTTGTATCAGAGCATGCTTATGTTCCGCAAGAGGAATGGAAAGATAAGACGAGGGGATAATATGTAGAGGCAAGGGGGGGGGAGGATAGGGAAGACAGTATTTGCTCCTTTTCTTTAGGGGAAATTAGCTTGTGGTTTGTGGTCTATTGCAGTCTATGTTACACATTGAATGAGGGTTGTCAACCAGGTCTGGCGCTTCTACGCATTGCTAAACACTCTACAAGTTAAAAAGCAACAACAAAGAATTGATAGTTCATTGCTCTAGAGAGCCTCCCTTCTGATTATAACAATTGCTCAGGTGGGGTCGACCATGAGCTTATACCCCACCATGAGGAAAAGTGTGTTAACCCCCTCTGCATTTCCACTCAATTTGATTGGTAATTCATAGTGTTATCATAAAGAAAGACATAATAAGAAAAGCAGATGTTTCATATAGAAGTCCCAAGTATGCAAATGAGGGTCAACTGCAACATACTGCCTGGGTGCCTCTTACACACACAGTCATTAGTCTACATCTACACCATGCTCTGCAATCCCCTTCTAATATCTGCTGCTGATGCCAGTAGGCAAGACGGGCATAACAGGTGTCACTTGTCAGAGGGGCAAATTCCCGGTTTTGAGGCAGATTTAGACACATATGTGATGTGATCTGGGAAAACCCGCCACATCAGGAAAAATAAGGAAATACCTTAAAATCTGTTATGTTGTATTTTATGTCAGATTGTATAAGGCATAACTTTTGATATGTGTATCATAGAAAGAAGTAAAAAGTTATGGAAACTTGATATTTCAAACTTTGCAATGATAGTCAAAACTCAAAATATAAATTTTGCACCATGTGGCGGGTTTTCCCAGATCGCATCACATATTTTTTCAGTCGGTTTAAAAAATCTGAAGAGCGTGGGGGGGTTCAACTGCAAATATACTGCCTGGGCACCCATACACACAGACTCATTAGTCTACATCGATACGGCGTCCAATGCCCTGCACCATCATTTTTCAAGATCTACTGGGCGCCCTGTGTGTAAAAAAGGCATTTGTCTCCCCCTCAGGTTCTTTTGGCTAAAAAGCTATATGCTGTGCTTTTTTTTACAAAATAAGCTATGACCTATGCAATATTTTTTTTAAAATTTATACAATATGTGCCACTCCAATGTATCAATGTACCCCTTTTCTATTTTCAAGTCATAAACAAACTTCACACAGTGAAAAAAAAAATTAGAGTCAATACAGTTCCACTTTTTTTATTTGCATGGTTCCATGTATATGACCTTGGGCAAACCAGTATTAAAAATTTGTAAAAGTTCACCAGCATTGACTTCTTGAACTGTGAATTTCATTGGTACTCCAACCAGTGTCATCCCACATTTTGCTCGCACTCGTCAGCAATGAAGATAAAATGACTCAATGGCAGGAAGGAAAAGTGTTGTCACTAGAACCTTTGATCAAAGTTGTATTGCTAATTTCACTCAAACTCCACAAAGCATCAACTTCTAGAGCTTGTCACCATGCTAGTCTAATCACAGCCTTTCTACATGAAGGGCCTACAACACACACAGTACAGGGAATACGAACTCCTCTGTGAAAGACCAGGGGCGTAACAGGGGTCACTGAATTGTCAGAGGGGAAAATTCTCAGTTTTGAGGCAGATTTTCCTGGTTGAGGTGATTTTGAGGCAGATTTTCCAAGTTGGAAGTGAAAATTTCAAGGTGAGCATGGCAAAAAAGGGCCGATTTAGCATGATTTTTAAGCTTTTTTCCCCCGGTCAAAACTCTGGGGGGGGGGGGAAATCCTTTTAAATATTAAAAAAGTGTAAAAATTGCCACCGCCATGTAGAGCTATGCACTAAATCTAATTTTAAAAGCTATGCACGTGGGAAGCTGAGACAAACTACTTTTCTTTTTGGCTCATGTTTCTATGATTTTGTTGTTTTATTCAATGCCCATAATTGATGTTTATTCATTTTTAGATTTTTAGCCTTTTGGAATTATGTTTAACCATTAATTTTCTTGTGTCTCAATAAAAATAGATGATAATAGATGATAAAGAGATTAAAAAATCTGTTGTGGCAAAACAGAAAGCCAGCCTAGTGTCTTGCATCACAGACATTCAAACGTGAAAATTGCAAACAGTAAAGAATATGTAAACATAGCACTAAACTTTCTTTTCAGCAAATATCAAAAGCAGTCAACAAGCTTCTTTCAGGTTCACTGCATGGTGTCACGCTGCACTACACATCCATGACTGAATTATGGTCTCAGACTCTTATCAAGTTTTGTGTTAATTTTTGTGGATTCTATTAATGTCTGTACATGCCTTTCATAAAATATTTTCAGTGTACAGGACACAAAATGCCAATAGACTTTTACACTTTTTATCAAAATAATCTGGCAAAAGAATAATTATTAAATGTTCCATGGTAAATTATCTTAGACTATTCCTTTTGTCAACAGGCAAAATAGTATTTCATAACTATGTACACCCTCTGTGAAAAAAAAATCATGACAAATTGTAAATGCAAAAAACACAAATAATATTGCCCACCACTCCTAGGCCACCCTGTCTGTGACCTACAAGGCAACAAAGTCCCATCATTTAAACATCTAAATTTGGCAGCAAGAATTGTGCAAAAATGAGCTGTTACCAAACACACCTATTGTAACAGCATTTTAGCGGACGAATCAATTTGCCTTATACAAACATTGTCAACAAGTAATTTGCTACAACAATTAATTTTTACAAAACTGAGCCTCGCAATAAATTGGTAAAATACAGTCTTGCACAATATTCATTTGTTTCAACGAGCTTAAGTCAGTGTTTGGTTTCCCGTCGGCCTTTAACTTGCATTCCGGTTTCATTATCCTACTTTATGCATAAAAAAGTTCTGCCTTCTATACCCTCTTTATCATTGTGTGTTAAATATATTGGATAGATGCAAAAACTAATCCATGAAGTTTCCAAGAGCAGTCCATTCCATTTGTTGAAGGTTTTGAGCATACCGAGTCATGCCGGCCCTGGGGATCGAGGACCAGGACCTGAGGAGTAATATTATTCTTTCATAAGTGCGTCAGGTTCACTGGCCTGAACTATAACATCCGTGCAACTTAAGCTGTGTTGAATAATGGTACCGGCCAATTCCTGAAGGTTGTACCCCCATTTTTATGGACATTATATATCAAACAATCAAAGTGAAAAAACTGTTTGCACACCAAATTATGATGTTTTGTTTGAAAGGTAAGTCAACAAGTAAAAAAGGTAATAAGCTACTAATATGTCATTACTCTAAGAAAAGTGTAGGCCCAGGGGACATGCCCCATCTGACTCCATTGTTTGTAGCACTTTTCACCATGGGCAGTTATGACAAGATTGATGATAAAGCATTAAAGGCTGACTCGCAGATTCCCGATGAGGAGGCGCACTAATGTTTCAAACAAATCATGTTTTTTGCATATTCAATATGCTTGTGCATATACTAATCACTGTGTGAAATAGCTATAAGCTAAAATCGAAAGCCCCTTAGAAAATCACACAACTTTGTCATAAAATGCCGGACCAAGAATTGTTAATACACAGTATCCTATGGCACTGGCATATGTTTATGCATAAAAACAAAAAATCCGATTCATCTTAACTTTGTAATTAAGCAATTTTTTTAAGTGGCGATCTGTTGTTGCTGTAGTGTAGATGGCTATTTTAAATTACGCACAAAAAATATATTAAAAAATATCTGAGTAAGCCTTAAAATGAAATTTGCAGTGTGATGAAAGCTTATAAAGGGCTAAAATCGTGGAAAAAAAATTATGTTACCAAATAGCTATATATCTCTTATGCTTCTTCTATTACATCGCATCCGTGGGGTAACGGGCCTGCCCCGCTCTGAGGGGCAAATTTCTATTCTTGGGAAATTTTACCCTTAGGGGTGGTCAAAGGGCAATTTTTCCCGGTCAGAGGGCTAAAAAACGGCTGATTTAGCCATGATTTTTGCAAAATTTTTCCCGGCCAAGTTGTCAGGGGGGCACCTGCCCCCCGGTCCCCCGCCGTTACGCCACTGCATCGATTAAGTAACTTTAACATATGGGATATTCAGTTTCTGGAAGAGTTGGAATGAAACATACCATACAAGGGAACAAATATTGCGTGACAACTTTGAGTAAAACTACATAAGAAAATACAAAAGTATTGTTTTTATTTGTAGACCAAATAGACCAACCTTTTAAAAAGAAATTCAAATAAATCTTGCCATATTAATAACTGTAGTTTTTGTGCTTTTTAACACAGGTACAATACTACTGGATTTAAATTAACAAAATACATAGGTCCTCGGGAGCTGCCATGTGTCACCTTGGCCATCGCGGTTTGTAGTTGATAGGGATCCCCTGTTGCACATTATGACAAGTTGGTTCCAATTGAACTTCAACTTTTCAATTTTTTAGGGTCAATTTTACATTTCAGCCTATCTGACAACTTGACCTCACTGACATTGACCTTGGTAGGTGACCTTTGACCTCATTAACAAATGCGGGATCCCAGGTTGATCTATGGAATCGATCCAGTGTGGTTAAATCCTCAAAATATGCAGAATTACAGGCAATGTTAACCCCTTTTAACAACAGACAACAAAATAGGATCAACAACAGAATACAGTGGACAAAGTGATCCCTATGTGTCTCTGCTTCTAAGGCGGTGACACAATAAACATGACCCATTTACACCTGGGACCATGTGCCTATAGTCAGTTTGGACAGTGATTACTCTTTTTTGGGAATAATAAAACAAAACATAGGACAGAACAAAGACATAAACCTTCGAGTACATCCGTAACCAGCCCGTCCCACACACTACTCTTGTCACGCAGATCTGCGCTATCTTTAAATCGCCAGATTCGAAAAAGCTGCCGTTGACCCAAAAACCAAAAAGAAAATAAATTTAACTATAATTATGAATCAAGATTAATAGTCCATTTTTGAAATGCGCTGAAGTTTGTATTACGTTCAGTAATGTTATGTTAATACTTTGTTTTATCTCACCAGAGCTGAAAAATGTTACACTAAAAATTGGCGAGAAGTTTTTGAAATTGCAATCTATGACTATACACTAAAGCTGCACATAGACATTTTCACAAATATGAATGTGCTCTCAAATGAAGTCTAGGCCCCTTAGAAGAATAGAGCTAAATTGTACACAAGTTAAAAAGCTCAAAAAAAGATAGGGACATTAATAAGAGGGTTTGAAAGAAATCAGGTTAACTTTGCAGGCTACTTTTGACGTTTTCCAGTGATTTGTTCAATCAAAAAAATCAAAAAAAATCATCAAAAATCAGATTTTTGCATATCTGTAACATAATAGGGAGTTTCTCGGGTTTTATCGCGCTCTCATTGTCCATAAATTAACCCTACAAATGCTAGGACCAACCAAAAGCAGCCGAATAAGCACAAAATCGCATCATAGTAAAACTGTCTGTACAGTACACTATAACATAATTGAATGGGGATTTGAATCTTTGAACACTTGCTGTTTTATTTCTGTTCAATTTCAGGTCCAGAAAAATCTTACACACTTATCCTTCACTTTTAAGCTATTCTGGCCAAATTTCAAATATTTTTGACTATTTTTATTTTTTTTACAAATCTGTTTGCTTTAAAATTGATATAAAACCACAGAGGTCAAAGGACCTTTCAACAGCGTCATGCCGTGAGAAACATGCATACGGCATGCGTTTTTTTTTTGTGAAATGCCATTTCCGTCGTCGGCTGAATTAATGTCGCCGGCGACATTATTCTTAAAATAGTTCTGTTTACCATAATGATGCTGATTTGATCGTAAAGATTTACGGGTGAGGGCTAATGTATATAAATTCTTTACAAAACCATGCACAAATATCATTTGAAAAAATCTGAGGGTACACTATTTTCGGAATGTGCCAGGTCTCTTTAAGACGAGGGGAACAGGGAAAAAAATTGATACAAATATCATGCTCTGATACTAGCGCTAATGCCAACATTTTTGATCAAATTTAGAAAAAGGTTTTTAAAGACAGTATCAGTCGCATTATTGATATTAGAGTCATCCACAATGGGATTAGAAGGAACCTTTATTACAAGCACAAAATTAAATGCAAAAATAGTTTCAGGAAGGTCATTGCAGAAGTAACAATTTGGGGAATCGGCTATGCCAATCCTGTAAGAACTGATTAGTACAAAAGCTCTGTGGACAAAATTTGAAAATAAAAGGACCTCAACTGGTTTCGATAGTACAAGTAAAATTTGCTCATGTGAACATGATTCACTCAATGTCTTCAAGAAGTCAGAAGAATCACCATTTATTTTTCGACTTCAACTGGGGCAAATATTCAGATTGATACGGCATGTATAGGAACCTTTATCAAACTTGGAGAAGGAAGAGAAGTGAAGCAGAAATGTCTCAAAAACGCTCACTTGAATGTTATTGGGTTTTGAAACAAATCCAGAGAAACGAGTGAATTGAAAAAACCATATTTCTCCTGTCTCTAATAGAAATATCATATTCAATGACCAGATCTCAAAAGTCTTAATTAAATTGAAACCCCTTTCAAGATCTGACAGAGTTGAATCCCTTTTTTAATTCCACAGAGAGTAGTAGATGAATTTCATTTTAAGCCAAAGTTCTTGTTCCACAAAAACTACCTTGGTTGTACCGCCCACAATTTAAATTTCCTCGCAATTATTAAAGGAGTTATATATGGAAAGTTGGTTACGGAATCGTAACGTATACACAATTTTTTGGATTGTCCAATCCCCATCACTGGGACCCTGAACGTGGGGTATATTAGGGCACTATGTTTTACGCAAATGGGACTGCATTTTACGGCCCTTTCTTATAAACATAATTACACGATACAGGTTTCAACCATGTGAACAAAAAGGGGACAAAAGTAACACATCAATGTATATTAAATATAAAAACCGAAACACCTATTCAATATCAGGCCCCTCGGGGGAAACTGTTTTCCTTTCTGTTACATATGCCTTTTAGGGCTTATTTTCCAAAGACTAAATTTCAACTGGGACCTGTACCTGGCTTTTCCTTATACTTAAATTAATATAAACATGACCATATAACCTGGGTACATTCTGCCCTCGTCATTTTGGATCAGTGGTTCTTTTGACCCGCCACGCACTTCAAGTGGGAATCAGTGGATGGGGAAGGAAACACTGACTACTGGATTCAAAAGGCGCAGCTGGTCTATGTCCAAACCAATGTGAAATGATGCTAGTATAGTTGAGTAAATCACAAAGTTTAAGTACAGTTTTGTCCTCAAAAAAACGTGGTGCCGGCTTCACCTCACCACAGTAGCAATAGTCCTTACTCCCTCCTTCACTTCGCCGGATTCACTTTGCATCCTCCATCCTCAACCCCACCTATACTCTCCTCATCCTACGTGCTTCTTCGTGTCATCTTTATGGAGTTCCTCTTCTCCAACCGGCCAAACCTCAAACTCAAAGCCCTTTTAAAACATGCTATATGCTTGGAATGATCTTTGCAGCCAATTAAAGCTAAATTTTTCTATTGATATCAAGATGTTAAGCTAATGTTCTTAAAAACGGATGCAAAAATGGTAGACCAACAGGATCCAAGTTCTTTTTCCGAGGCCTGTAAAAATGCCATAATTTTTTTTATTGTTAATTATGGTTAATTAAACAGTAATGCCGAGAAAAGTCGGAGAACGTGAAATAATGGGAAAATGAGTACATGTTATAAATAACCCCGGGAGGTACCGTACTACTTTACTGTTGGTTACCCCATGCTCGTTGCTTAGGAATTGAAAACACCACCTTTTCGTGTTTTTTGGTTTAAAAACCCCTTTTTTGTCCAAAAATCGGCATTTTTTTTTTTAATGCCACCCTTTTTCCCACAAAACACGAACTATTGTAATACAGTCAAACCAAACCAAATAACGAATGAGCCAAATGGTCTTGTTCAGTATAGGCCTAGGTCGACATCAGCTGAAGATTTGATGATTTAAGGATACCTTTTTGATGAAATCCATTCCGAAAATCATGGACAAAATACAACTTTATTAATAACGGGCTTTTCCTGTGACGGTGCGACCACCCAATACCCCTTAATTTCTCAAAATTTCGCGAACTTTCCAAATGGAAAAAGTACTTTTTATTTCGGCGAAAAATAAAATTCGCAAGATTGATCGGGAGAAATGAACGCCCTTTTTTTTTTTCTTTGCTTTTGTTTTTCGCGAGTCCTAGCGAACGAGCATGGGTCCCTCCGAAAGAGGGAAGTGCCCGGTACCAGAGTTTAAACAAAGGAAATTTAAAACCATTATTTTAGAGGGATTGTTTCCATAAATTCATGGCTATTGACTGTTATTTTGCTTGGACGACTAGCAACATTTCACAGGAAATGCTGCCTGGGAAATGCCCCCTTTTTTTTTTTTTCCCAAATTACGGATCAAAAATCCACCATTTTACGTCACATTTACTTCAAAAACTGTCTAATTACTATTGGAATTATCTCACATCTTAAAAACATTCTCTATTTCATAAAGCAAAGTAATGTGGTAATTATTGTATTCCAAATATTTGTTTGGCCCCGTCCAATCAAATAGCAGCATTAAGTTACATGCATATAGAATCAAACATCTTTTTATTTGCTTTTTTTTTTTTAAAGGTTCTAAAAACATTAGTAGTATGAAAATTTGTAAAATGGTGTAAGTTTATATTGGTATTTATGACAACTATTAGGCTCGTCCAAACAGAAAACACATTTTGATGACATCATAGATAATCTAAAATACTTTTCTCGGGCTTACAAACCCCCTATCAGTTTCAAATTTCATCCGATAATGTATGGACTTGTATTATCCTTGTTTTTAATTCATGGCCATATCAGGAAAACAGTATTTTGATGATGTCCTAAGCATTATTTTAAACTACTTCTGACTAAACACCGGGGGTTCTGGGTTTCTAAATACATCATATCCTAGCTTTGAATGCTTTTCTGTATAATAAGGAATTTTGGCACACTGTGACATCTTTCTGGCCCACTGTGCATGGGGGGGGGGGGGGGAGGTAGGGGGGTTCTTAGTGGAAAATGGGGGGGGGGGGTACCGGATGTGCAGCTCAGAAGAGTTGCATTTGCGCCTTAGGGTATATCGATGGGTCCTTTTTCTTGACAAATTTGGTATACCAAAGTGGTGGATTTCTGTTACATGAATTTTCCAGATGTCAATCAGGTATGAAGATTGCATGCCAAAACTGTGAGTATAAAAATATTGCTGCCAGAATGGCTCAAAATACATTTAAACAGTAAGTTTTTCTCTCAGATTTTGGGGCTTTGCCCCAACCCCTCTACCAAAGCATGTTTTGCACTAAGTTCGGCCTCCGGAATCATGTATTTTGTGCCCATTTTCTTCAAAATCCTCTTTAGCTTAAAGGTCGCAATGAGAGATTTCCACATATGGCTGTCCCTTAAAAAGCGAAAGTACTGATTTTTGCGGCTGAGGTAAAAGCTTTCCATCAAAATATCCCCATGTTAAGGATTAAGCGATAATGTTTTTGGTACAAAAGTGTGCACATTTTTCATTCGTATATAGGAGCAAATTCAGCCTATGTTTCATTGAAAATACAAGAAAATCCAAATCTCTTTTTTCTCCTTTTAAGAACATTTCTGTAGCGAATACAAGGCAAGACAATATATTGAGTGTCGAATCTATAGAAATTACTATTATTTGGGGCCTCAAAATCTCTCGTTGACTTTAACGGAACATTAAAACTCACAGATTTGTCATAAATTCTGTAAAGGGGATGTGAGAGTCATTGCACAGGTGTTATTAGAAGGGTAGCTAAGGTAATGTCATATGGGTGATTCAATAACTTTAGTTTAGGATGGGCCGCAAATCTGTTTCCGTTTTGGTATCGTTTTCGGGTTAGTGTTTTCCAGACTCCGCATCACAATCCCTACCAAACCAAGAAGTTCTTGAGAACCTTCTGGGACTGTGCATGGTCGCTGCGGATTTCCAGCTGGGTCTGGATTAGGACACTAATAATATGCTAAGCCTAATCCCACCTGAACTGTTAATATTTGTCTCGCCTCGAGGCATCTGAACTCTTGAGTGTACACCTACTAAACTGCTGCCTATAACCTTCGCAGGTGCCTGTCATCCACACCCCAATGACTTTCTTGTCTCATCTACTTAACTCCACATATAACTTCCATTATTTATCAACCATTTTTCTCCGTGAAATAATTCAACATTCTTGATAAGCTATGGTATACTGCCTATACTTTTAATGAGCCTTTATTTTCATGTTTGTTGTCCATAAATAATGAAAACCAATTTGTTGCTATACTTGGGTTAAAATCAGAGGGGGTATGGAGTCATCCCACAATGCCCAGTTTGGGAAATTTCAATTCACACCCAAAATAGGCAGGGTCATATGACCCACAAAATCCCGATTCTTAACACATAAAAACCCGACTTTTACGCTCATTTTAGCCTACAAAGTGGTTAGTACTCTAGGGAATTTTTTTCATTATAATTAAAATGTGCTTTGTTGTTCGTGAACTTTTGGAACACTTTAATCCCTAAGCTGACATGTGTTTATACAGTCGGTATAGGCAACATTGCAATGCATCATGGGGGTGATTCAAAAGACACCCCTGGTGTGAAAAAAATCTGAAAGTCAAAAACAGATTGTGTGGCATCATTCAGCTGCAGTTTTGGTTGCTGATTGTGCATCCAAATTTATAAACATTAACCCTTTGGGGGTGAGGATATGTTCCATAGTCCAAAAAAAATAAAGCAAATAAACTTGCATATCCCCCCTGGCAAGATGGATCTGGAACATGACCTCAGATGACCTTTGACCTTGTCCATGCCTTTGACACCCATCCACACATTGAACAACCCCTATGCACCTCACCCAGTCGGTTTAATCGGACTTCACTTGTCGAAGGATACGTGAAAACGAAAACACCTACCAAAACCTAGCAACGGAACACACACATTTCAGGCACACAGCCCTCATATTTTTTAAATTTCTTCACTACCGTAGTCCTAATGTTCAATGGTAAAATAAATAACCTCTATGAAATTTGAATTATCTGAAGTCATTTAGGGGTCCCACGCGGGCCCCAAATTAGGAAAAGCCTTTTTTGTATATGCGTACAAGGCATGCTATTCATTTGTGCATTGAGATGTGTTACCAACACGATAGCTCCTTTAAAGATCAATTATACTAATAGCCTTTATTCATTAGTTAATAGTATTTAGATAATATATGAAAGCTTTGAGGCATCTTCTTGATATACAAGTATGCAACAGCATACTAGCTGCCTTAAGTAATTTTTTTGCCCTTTTAATGCTAATCGCTAGTGTGTGCTGTATGTGGCTTCTATACTTGTAAGAAAAGTTAGAGTTTTGTAACATCATTGTCTATTTTAGTGCCCTGGAAAGTACTCAAAAGTTTGCATGAAAGGACTTTTGGTTTATTTTCTCACTGGGAATCCCAACAGGTTTCTAATAAAGGTTTAATCGTAAAATTGAATGCAGTATCTCTATAACTGTTGCATTATTAGTAAAGCTTATTTATTCCCTGGATTTGGTGTTACATTTTTCATACATATAAGTGGCAAAAGTAATCTGTCAGATATTGATAACAACTTCTACGTGAAATTAAAACCCCTTCATCTCCCACACCATCAGGGCAATCTAGTGCGCCTCCATCATCTGCAAAGAAACAACGCAAAGCAACTGAAATATTTGGCCTAGGAACAAACATCGGCAGATGAGAAATCACAGTTCACTGTCTGCCTAACTTCTCGAGCAAGTTTCTTCGCTGTTTAATTATCACTACGCAAGGCATATCACAATAGCACATCTCAACAAGAAGGACTGCAAAATTGTCTTGATCAATCATTTCCATTCTATGGCAAAAGGTAAACATTCCATATATCAACAGAGATCAAGGCCATGCCAAAGATGTCAACTGTTTGGATACAAATGCCAAAGCTCCGAGCTATCCAATTGCAAGAAGAACAACACCAGCTACTGTCGCAAAACGCAAGCAGGAAGAAATTGAACTTGATAAGACATCATCAATTATTGCCACAAAATCTGAAAAGTGATCAGATTCCCGAGATCTCAGTGTTCTTTCGCTTAATGAAAACAGATCTAAAGCCCATTTGGTGCTGGTGACACGTTCTGGCGAAAACGTTGATCGAAAACAAGCACGTGAACTATCCAGAAGAACGATTGCACAGGCACAACAGCAAAAATGCTGATCGCTTAACTAGTTACCTGAACAGTAGCAGTGAGGACTAGTGCAGTGAATTTGAGCTCTTGACATTGGGGTGAAACGCCCTCTAGCACAACACAATCAATAAACACCTTCCAGCACGCCTCGATGTCATTGCTCCACACCAGCCAAACGGGTACACATCTTTCATTCCAAGTGGCATTTTTGAAAGTCACCAAAGTATGTTTCACAGGCGACACTATGAATATCCCCCCCAGCTCAGCAGTCTGCATTCACTCAAGCTTTGATAGAGGAAAGTGGTGAATCCTGAAGGTAAATCTTATCCCTATGCATATGCTGATAAATCCCGGACGACAAGCGCAGAAATAATGCCACCTCTTCCAAAGAAATGTGGCAACCACCATTTCTTGCTTCCTTGCCCTGGATTCCAAGATGATGTCTTCACTGGAAAATCAAAATATCAATGAGGCGACTGGGCTGTTGTTGGTCGGCAATGTTGCATGAAAATAATTCCTTGGTTTCCGCTTACACCACCTGGTACTGATAAAAAAAAAAATCAGGTGAAAATCACACGTTACCGTAGACCTGCCAACACCTGGACGTGCAAAGACCTCCATATTAAATATGGGTTTTCGACACCACTGCAATTACACACAGGCCACTTGACCTGCAAGCTTTTGTGACGCCATTCAGCAAGAACTTACACACGTCCACTTCCGCCTTTGGTCAGGATGTCTCACCCCTAGGAGAAATCATCCTACACAATGTGTTTAAGTTTAATGATTGAAAAGATTGAGGCAATCAAAGTCCCATATGTAGCCCGTGTTCGCACGCTTTTCGCAAGCAATTTTGATGTCAACTTGGCCGACCAAACTGATCAGATTTGCTCGCATGAACCTTTTCCCAGTATCAGTGAGGGCACCATGATGCTGAAGTTGAGAGATAGCTCTTTGGGAGAACCTTAACCTTCCATAGAAGAGCTTCAGAGAGATGACTACAAAGAATTTCTGGAGCGCTGCTTGTTTTTTTTAGGTGAAAAGACAGATCAACTTCCAGCGTCCCGGTGATCTCCACAAAGCACGATGGATGGCGAAACTTCCTCTATCATCTATGCCATAAAGATCTGTCTGTTTGAAGATCAGATCCTCCAACTGACCCCGGGAACAATAAAAAATCAAAACAAACATTGCCCCTGCAGTTTAGGCCTTTGTGATATTTGCCACTCTAATCTACAGCAAATGGTGGTTTACCTGCAAGTGGCAGTCAATTCTCCTTGGAAGGACTTGAAATGTATCAAATCTGAATTGATGTATGAGGCTGTGGATCCTGTCGTTTCCCAAAGGCTTCATTGCATTCCAGGAGCCATTTGTGGTACCTGCACTCATCTTAAATGGTACCTTTGGTCCCTCTTTTATATATTGTTACCAAGAGATAGATCAGACTAGCCGTACTGATAGACTCATGGCTTTTTAACCTCAGGAAGCAAAGCATGCACCAAGTGATCGCTATGGCACGGGTTTTGGGCAGCCGAACTTTCCCAATTGCATTGATCAGTCTACTACACTTGCAGATCTAGTTGCTGAAGATTCATGGTTACTTTGAAATCCTACAAGAGATCATGAGGTCTCACGAGGGCTGTTGCTACCCGCTGCCAACTCCCCTCATACCAAAGCCGGGCTGCTAACATTGAGGCCCCTAAACGTCATTAATGATTCTGCAGGAGGAGCGTCAAACTTAATTAGTACATACTTCCTTGCTGGAGCGAAGCTGAGAACACTACCAGACACGACAAGTAGTAAGAACCGACAGAAGCCACTGCCGAGACCTTTCGGAGAGGAAATCTGAAAGAAAATGTTAACAGATAAAACATTGCAAAGCCAGGCACACTTTCCCCATCATATAAACTGATATAGTAAAATCAGGTATTGGGCCTGGACTTTGATTTTACAGGGTATTTAAATATTATTTGTGTTTTTTCGACATTTAGTACTATTTAAGCTGTTAGTGACTCAAATAAGTGATCACCATACCACATATTATTTTATTACAGTGTTCACATAGCGTTAAGGATACATACAAATGCAGCTTATTGGTGACCTAGATGGATACATTGCCAAAGCTACTTTGTTCATTACTGTTTGAGAAGTACTACCCTCTATAACTCCCAGGAACTCTTAACTATCAGTAATTATGCAAAATCATCTTAAAGCTATAGCTAGCTTTCCCACAGTAATATATGCATTTTAAAATAGCTGCTGCCGTTTCCACATGTGGATGATACAATAGGGCCAATCCTTTCGTATGGCTCGTGGGACCCATAGACTTGCATCAATTTTGTCCAAATTTCACATGAGTGGTTCTTTTAGGAAATGTCACACTGTTAGGAATAGGAGAAGTTCAAAGCAAGCATTTTCTGAAAATCAGGGGGCTCCGTGTGCCACCTAGCCCTCCCGCCGCGGGCGGGCCATACTGATAGTCGCACCCTCGCATATTCCCCCCCCCCTCTGCTTTTCAAAGAGCCAGGGGATAAAAAGAACCATTTTCAAAGGTTGGGTCCCACATTAACCGGGCAGGTGGCTATGAGTGTAACCCACTTCCTTCACTCCTTCCTTTCTCATTTCCTCGCCGTATGCCTCCTCCCATTCTGTCTTTCTTTTTACCCCACCATCCCCCCACCTTTACGCTACTGCTTGCCTTGCTCACGTGCACTGACGGTTTATATCCATTCTCTTTCCCCATATCAATGTATGTGTTTTTTATATATCTCTTTTCATGCTTTTGACATTCATGAATTCATGATTGAGTGGTCTGAAGAGGCCTTTTATGGAATGTGAAAGGGAATTTATGTAACTATATTTTCATTCTAATTAGGGAATTTTTAGACAAATAGTCAGCATCGGGACCATGGGAAAATTTGGGCATTTCTCAGATCCGGGGCAAATTTGGGCGAGTTTAATAATTACCAACTTTTCGCTTGATCAGCCAAGATTTCAGTTGAAACCCAATATGCTTATTACCAAAAAGGGTTAAACCACAATTGACATGATGCCTGATCCAGCCCCAGATCGGTATTGCCGATCTCCGATCATAAAAATTGGTTTGAATCGGACCGATCAGATCCCGGATTCAGATTATATTTGTAATTAGAATCGCCCAAAATCGCAGTGATTCTGGAATATAAGCACTCGCGGCGTGCCTAAAATCGCCGTATAGATTCAGACCTGAACGTATAAGCCGCACTGTCCAAGATAAGGCCGCACCAGCGACGGCCGAACTTTATGGATCTTGTATAACGTGATAGAGAAACCAACTCATTATTCATGTTTATAAGCAGATTTATATTTCAATATCTTTCGCACATGCGACTATTTTTATATTTTATAAATATGGTTTATAAATATATTTCAATGAACATGAAAATCCATTGAGCAAAGTCAAGAAATACGGCCGAAATATTCCCATTTTCAACTCTTTCGTTTACTGTATTTTTTTAGGTATGTTTTCACTGCAGTGGCTATCTTATTTGTACAGCATCATAGTGTCATAATAAATATCAGAAAAGACTAATATTGGTTTGTCGCGCCTTTGCCTATCACTATCTTCCATGGAAGCTACGCCTGCAGAAAGCTTTTACTACCACGGAAGACGGCCCGGTTGGATTCGTACCACGAAACTAGCACGTCCCGAAGGGACACGCTCTGGATACGGAAACCCACTCCGACAATACCATTATCAGCATCATCGTAACTAAGTAAGTTTCTCTAATTTTCGCAAATCTGGTTTTTGTGTATTAAGTCATGTTGTTTACTTTATCTCTATATCATTTGCTTTTTATATACATCCTTTATTACGAAGGGACCATATTGGTTTGTCTGCGCCCTTTGACTAGTTATTAGGCCCCGCTATCCTCCATGGACTACCCTGCGGAAAGCGTTACTACCAAGGAAGACGGGGCCTGTTGGGTTCATACACGGAACTAATCACGTGTCCCGAAGGGACTACGCTCTGGATACGGAAACCCACTCCGACAATACCATTATCCGCAGTCATCATATCTAATTTAAATCGCAATCCTTTTTAAATAAAGTTAACAACAATGAACTTATCTCTACATCATTATGGTATAACATTTATCCTCTATTAATATCTCAATATCTCTTTTGTATTATTGTAGGACCGATGCAGGACTAGATGAATAGTTGGCAGCTCTATTCCACTTGACAGCGAGGACGAAGACTGAAGGTTTTTCAGATATGACTTGCGGTGTCAATAATAAAAAGAAAAAAAAAAGAGAATGGTCCACTCCCCCTTTTGCGGTAATAAATGCTGTCCACATCCCAAATAGAGAATCTGTTCCTTTCCATCGTTTCTTCTTCGCCCTTCATCCTTTCCTTGCGTTTGTTGATTTACTTTAGATAAAAGATATAATTATAGATTAATAAATATAACTACATGTTAAATAATATAAATAATTATCCATATAAACATAATATATTAGTAAATATAATTAAACGGAATAAATTATCAATAACGAATAAATATAAAGTCATACAGTGGGATTAATTACTTGACAGGAGATACCCACACCTCGAGTAAGCCAAACAAACTCCGCGGAGGTTCGGCGCATTATTCGACCAATTAACGCCTCTAAACCTGGCGATGTTCCTCCTTGCTCACCAGTCCCAGCTCGCGAAGTGTTTCGATTCTGTCCAACAAATTATTAAGCAGAGTGTAAAATAATCTGAATAAATGTAAACTGAAGAAGTATAAATTGAAGTAAATGTAAATGAATAAATATTAACTGAAATATAAATCAAAACTATAAACTGATAAGAGTACCCAATGAATAAAAATTTTGATAGGACACACACTGACATAATTATTAAACTAATAATTAAAGAGAAAATCGGAATACAAAACTTATTAATAACTTATTAAATAACTTAATGATAGTCGATTTCGGATATAGGCCGTAAGAAAATACAAGTCTTAAAAGGTTTTAGGGTGAGTGCCAATATAGAAAACGTGTAAATCAGGCACTTCAACGTTTTGTTCCATACATGTGCACAAAGAAATAAAATATTCACATTGTCTCTTTTCGTTAGAAACTTAGCGGCAAGAGTTTCTTATAATAATTTTAGGAGAGGAAACAAAAAAGTATATAAGATTGGAAGGATTAGTAAAAAAACAACAAAATATCACTGGAACTATATCTTCGTCAATCTGGTCTCCGCATCCAAGCATTGACCGGGCCCGCCGTTGCTTAACTTCCTTGATTCGCCGCTGGAGCAGACTGTGTAAGCCCACAAACTCAACTTCACTTTCTCGTCGCAAAACTAATACTTAACCTTACTCTTTGTTGTTTACAAAAAAAAAAAATAGAGAAGAGACAAAAAATATAAACGGATATTTTAATTAACAAACAGTACTACAATAATTGACGTATGAGAAAACACGACTTTGAGTCTTCTTTTCAGCCATACAATGGCTGCATGACTACTTGTACGCATGCTCATTTCTGTCTGTATATTTTGAATGGAATTTTCCATGTATTTTGGAGGGATTTCACCCGCAGGAAAACCTCCCGTTTCAGAAGTATTGCTGTAAAATACGCACATAGAAATTATCTACAGTGTACAACAAGGATTCTTGCGGTAAATGATGACAGCGCATTTATAATGGACATAATTAGTAGTCACATAGAAAAAGTATAAATGGTAAGCTTAAAAATCTGTTGTATTTTAGTAACTTTGGGCTTTTATGTCAGTGAGATCGGTGAGGTGGATCGGTAGCTGATGACTGTTCTCCCGATCCCGATTCAAAGCCGATTCGACCAAAATCGGGAGATTTCCGATCTGGCGATCAAGATCGGCCATCATTGAGTGATCAATTCAGAGACAAGTCTGAGACAAGTAGATTCAATATCACGTTACTCCCCCTATACCACCCAATACCTCATTCCATGCCATCGGTTTTGCTAAGAGGGGTGATAACATAAGTCAATGGAAGCCCCGATGTTGAAATGATATCACAGAAAACTTTTTCTTAGTTCATGTTCGTGATTTTCCAAGATACTAAAATTTCACTAAGAAAGTTAAAGGTCCAAGGCCCTCTCGCTATATGGCCTCGTCCCCAGAAGCCCCAGATTTTACCGGAAGGGGTCAACATTTTGGTATCATACGAAAGCTACTATTTTCTCACTTACCCCTTTGAACTCTTAGAGCCAAGGGATGTTTGGTTTTGAAGTTAAGAGCGAAATGTGCTCCTTTGTTGGACCAATATTAATTTACACAGTACTCTATGGGGGCTAAACATGTTTTTTAAGCTCTCCGCATCAAAACTTGGGTTAGGAGAGTGGCGAAAGGGGGGATTAGAAAATATCGTCTTCGGAACTTTACAGAGTGGGGTTTTTTGAGTGAAGACCAATCTATCTACGATGAAAATTTCATATCCTTAAATCGGCCACCCCCCCTTTAATTAGCGTAATCAACTTCAAAAATGTCATTTTGCGGTCTGAAATGTGACCAACAGACATTGGACCAAGAAGAGCTAAGGCTCACACTAAGAAAGTGAATAAGTACGATGGGATTAAGGTCATCCAAACGGGCTGCAAAGAACCACCTTCACAACCCTATCAAACTACAGGTGCTACTTTCACATGGGCGGTGACCGCTTCTTGTTGTGTTGTCTGCAAGAGGGCACATAGGTTTTAGGGATTGCTTTGGTATCTGTGTCTGCCTGTGTATCTGGGTCTCAAACTGAAAATCCCTGCCATGACCCTTGGTCAAGGTTTGGTTTACGCCCAAAGGAAATTGGGCCCTTTCATCAGTTTGTCATGCCTAAAAGTCCATTGGTGTGTCCTTTTTTTAATCTCAAATCATGTGGATGTCCCCCTATCTCAGTGCAAAGCTTGCCATGTAGCATGTCCCCCAGAGCAAAGATATATGCATGTTCCCCTAACTATTGCAATAGAAACACGCTAAAAAAAGAGGGCCTCTTAGCACCAACAAAGACTGGGGAGGGGACCGTGGGCGGTATTTGGGAAGGGTGACGTTCGGTGTTGGGGAGGGGACACATGTCGGTCGTTGGGGAGGTAGGACATGTGGGTTGGTTCGGAGTGGGACTTTTTCTGAGCTGGACAGTGGGGTTGTTGGTGACATGGGACTGTGGTGGGGGGGAAACCAGGTGGGGTATTAGGAGGAGACCGGTTTGGGTTTGGGGTGGGTACATATGGGGTGTTGGGAAATGGAACAGGTTGGCGTGTTGGGAGAGGGGCCGGTTTGGGTGTTGGGAAAGGGACAGGGGGTGTTGGGAAGGGACAGGTGAGGTGTTGGTGAGTGACAGTTATGGTTGTTGGGAGGGAAAGTTGGGTGTGTTGGAGATGGTGACTGGGTGTTGTGGTTGGGAGGGTGATGTCTCAATTCTTCACCATACTTGGGAAAGGCCAAAGGATTTAATAACTTGATTGCTAAATGGTTTCCAATATTTTGTTTGCTTCTGCTGCAGATACAAGAGGGTGTGACTACTAGATGTGCGTACATCAGAGGTGTCCCCAAGCGTGGTGGCGGAATGTCAAAATTCAAGGATTTTTTTAAAGCATACATTGCATTAACATTTGTGTTTTTTTACCTACAAGTTAATTGTATAATTTTGCCTCATAAGATTTCACCCTGACGTCGCAACTTGTGCTACACTATAAGTGAGAGTATTCAAATGCATCGTTTGCTCTTTTTTTGCATTTTATTTTATGATTTGTGTTGATGAAAATTTCTCTAATCGACTTCTAATCATTGGTGTTCTTCCAACGTATCGATGTCGAAAGGTATCATTGCGTTTCAAAAATCAGCGATCAGATCTCATATTGGAGATCGATAGGTGAGGTGGATTCGGTACAGTCTTCAAGGCAACATGTGAAATATATTTTTTACTAAGAATAGAAGTTGCAGCCAAGAAAATTATATCAAGCACAACTCCGATAGGTGGAAATAATGGCAAAACTTGACTCACCCTACTGTAGTGAAGGCTAATACTGGGGTGGTTGATGAAAACCCCACTTTATCTGTATTGGAGCTCTGCAGGGGTGTTCCCTTCGAGATTATCTAGACGGGCGTCAGGGGAAAGCGTTTACCATTAGACCAATTCTGTGATTGGGGCAAAGTCAATTGCCAGCCAATACATATCTACAGATGAAAGGGATTATACATCAGACTTAAATCATCCAGTAGTGAGTGAGAGAATAGCATCTGAAGCTATGATTTTGATTGGGCAAATAATATTGACAGCACAATGAGCAATGCAACAGGCTCAGCAACCTATTGCCTTTATGGCACCAGAAACTCTTGAAAGATTTACACTCTCTCCAAAGTTATGATATCTCTTCCTTGGGTGTGGGGGTGTGGAGTTCTGGACAACGGCCTTTCATTTAAAGGCCGAGAAGGACCTGCCCTAATTTGAGGGTATGAATAACAATGAGCACTACAATACCTGCTGATTTGTTCCCACACCACTAGCTGATTTGATGAGAACAGTGTTTGGATGTATGACAGGCAACAAAAGACCCAGGATTGAGCATGTGATGTCGTAGGGTAGTGTAAATAGTAGTTGAAATCTTCAAGTGCTTCTAGAGGAACAGCTAGTACATGTATATTGGTAGGGTTCATGTCTGACCACACCACAAACAGTGGGTTACAGAAAGCTAGGTGGTCACCCATGGTTATGACATGTAATTATAGTTTTGTCCAAACCACAAATTATTCTGCCATGCTACCCTTGAGATTAAGGGGTTTGACCTGTTTATGAAATGGTGGGTCACCGATTTGTTTTGAGCTAATAGCTGAAACAAAAAGGGATGTTGTCACCTTTTTCACCATGCATTCCTAATGGGAAAAATCAAATATTGACGTTGGATCGTCCTACAAAATAAAAACGTTATATGTTGTGGTCCCGAGGTCGTTCAAAATTTTGAAGTAAAAAATGGGTGTCAACCGCATTATTTTTCCATAAAATGCCTAAAACTACTGAATTTAGAGTCTTCTTAACAATGTGCAATGGGCACCTGTTGGGCCGCAAGAAAATATCGAGGCACATTCACTACGCAGCAAAGCAATGAACGCGTTTTTAGAGGAGTTGTTTGTTGTTTTAAAATTCTTCGCGCAAAAAGAAAGCAAACAAATGCACAGATATCCACATTATCTGCGCGTGGACTTTTGCACCTCAAACCACAAAGTCTTTCTTTGGCCGCGACCGTGGGTGCTAATTGAAGCTCACAAGCTCACCCAGATTACACGTCAAACCCCTTAAATTGGGTTAGCGTTATCAAATATTCCCGGGGTCCATTGGCGAAACTGTCTAACACACCGTCCGCAAGCCTACGTGTTGCCTAAAACTCATCTTAACCGTCCATCTTTGATTCTCGAGCGTTCGCAACCCACACGTAGCCTACTTGTCAACTACGTTTCACCTAAAGTAATGACAAAACTTTAGCAGCAGCAGTGGCGTCACCAGAGGTGGGGCAGAAAGGGGGGGGCAGCTTGTCCCCCCGGTGGGAATCTTGCCCCCCTCTTGCCCCCTGAGAAAAATTAGTGATTTTACATAGGCCAATACACTTATACTAACCCATTTTAATATATGCTTTGCCCCCCCTTAAAAACTATGTGCCCCCCCCTTTGCCCCCCCTGAACAAAAATGCGGTTTACGCCACTGTAGCAGCAGAATCATGCAGCAGCAAGTGCATTATGATCACAACAAGTCTAATATTTAAGAAAAATGCAGCTTTTGCCTGTTTATTATTTACCATATAAATATCAGATTTAAAATGCTTTTGATTAAAGCAGGCTTTTCACTGACTTTTCCGATATAATCTTGTAAGTCATGATAGTGAAGCGACAAACAAATATCATTCAATGTGTAGATAAAATTTAGATATATGATATAATGGTGTCAATCTCACAGTTATCTCTTATAAAGTAAAATTAAGTGCTTCTCATCAAAACATTACGGTGGCCGATAACAAGGCTTGTCTGTTCTTTCTTAAGTCGTAGATTATTATAAGTGTCAAAATACAGGACAATTATAGACACCATAAAAATACAAAAACTAAATTTAAAGCCTACATCTTTAGTGGGGTTCAAACCCACGAGTCAAAAAAACTTGTGTAAACTGGCTGTACCGTATTCTAAGAGGCACACCCCGTAGTAAGCTGAATTAGACATTGTCAATCGTTGTATAGATCGGAACCTGGTCAAGTCGCCCCCAAACCATGTCGCCCCCCATGCCAACTCGCCCCCCACTGCAAACAAAGTCGCCCCCAAACAACGTCGCCCCCATGCCAGATCGCCCCACTTTGAATACAAGTCACCCCCACCCCCCTCGCCCCACACCAAGCGCCCCATGCCAATTCGCCCCGCCCCACAGCACCACAAGTCAGCCCCCAACACAAACCAAGTCACCCCAACTCACACCAAGTCGGCCCCCAACTCACACCAAGTTCTCCTCCGACCCCCTGCTCATGCCTTACTCACACATGCTTTGCTCACCTAACCACTCAGATGTTGTTTTGTATTTCAATGTGGGTTACGTTTTTCAGGAATAGTCTGTGATCTCAAGCGGAAATATACATATATATTTAACTTAGGGTGTCCAGCTGCATGCATGGCTGGACCAGGGCAGTCCATATATTGCACAAGAATAGTTTGAAAATCAAAAGTATACGGAGTTAATTCGCAATGCAACCCCTAATAATACAGCAAATCAGCGCATTCTTATCGAATGACGTTTTCGTTACCCCGCTCATTTTAGATGATGCAGTACACCCATATAAAACATTCATCATGACGGTATAAGTGCCCCTTTTGCTAACTAGCACTTTGGTCCGGGCAATATTGACATTATGGATGAATGTTTATTTTTAAAATCATGTTGCCGATTCTCCAGTGGAGTTATTCGTCACTACTTCCTTTGTCTTTAAAAATATAAAAGCAATAGTGTATTCTAAAAACTGTTGTATTGAATTAAAATTTATAGACTATGGCGGGCCATGGTTGCAGTAAAAACTATGTAAGAATCACAGTGAAAACCTTTGTGCAATCGATAGGCCGATATAATCAAACTTGAATGCACAAGCCCAAATTGCAAATCAATAATAATGGAGTGCGATAACTTGTTGGATGCACTGCTAGCCGAGAAAGAGATAAATAATTGGTTATGTCATGAAGTATAAATTTCCTGGTTATGACAGATTTAAAACATTAATTCTGGGGCAAAGTTTTTAGGATATACTTGATAAAATGGGGTTTACCTTACTATAATCCGGGGGGGGGGGGCACTTGTATTCAAAGGTGGATATGAGGCGTGAACAGGGACTTTCAAAATGCCACCCTAAACACGGATTTCCACTGACTAAAAAAACCAGCTAAAACATACCCTAAACAAGTATTTTTATAGGTTTATGTTTTACACTCAACAAGTACAACAGTGCATTGAATCGTAAATATACCCATTTAATATGTTGCTTTGCTTTACTTCCCAAGGTCCACGATTACAATAATTTTGGAGGATTTTGATCCCTGCTTAATGAGAGATAACATGACAATTCAGGTGGTTAAGAAAAACATACCTTTTTTCCATATTTTGCTGTTTTTGAAAACCTAAACGATGTACGCGCGTACATCGTGTTGAGAAAAAAGCACCCCTCTTTACGCGTTTTCTGTTCACGCATCCATATCACCTTTGAATACAAGTGGCCCACCCCCCGGGGAACTATAAATGCAGTTTATGTTTGCAGCCGTAGCCGTCGTCAACAAATAAACAGTTTTATCGAAGGTTGGACATACGTGTCTCCTAGCAACATGTTGCTGGTTTGCCTTGGTCTCATGTTGCGGCTCCCGGCCTCCTCTTTTAGGTTTCGCGGTATTGCAGGTCATTGGTGCAGGCTTGTAGTATTGGTGGTCATTCTGTCTCGTGTTTTCATCCGAGTCGGTCGTGTGATTCTTGTGTAGAAAACATTCAAATAATAGATTATCTCCTGTTTATGTATGAGTGATAGTTTAGCGTAGCTTGCGTCGTCATATACCAGTTGGATTTTAATAAACATCTGAGATGAATCCTTGTCTAGGACTTTATTATCGACATTTTCATTGCTTGATTCAGGTCTACGAGTGAGTTGCGTGTGGTCCGTGATGTGGAGAAGTCTTTCTTTCAGCCCAGTATTGTTTAAGCGAAAATGGAAGTCGCAAGGAATGGATGGAACATAGACGGAGTTTAGTCAGGTTAGAGAGTGCAAAAAAACATTGAAATAAGTTATCAAGACCGTGACTATTTACCAGTCTTACGCTAACTCGAACTAGATTGATGAGAACGGAAATTTAAGTGAATTATTTTCTTATGGTCCCCAAGGAGAAAAGTTATTGTGCAACTTTACCATGTTATACGCGTTACGCGAATTAGGTGGAGTCGTAGTATGGTGTTAGACTTGTGCTTACATAAGCTTTATCGCGTTCTCTGCTGGATGTACTGTGTTCAGTTCGAATGAACTCGTGTTTTGGATCGTCAATGGATTTGCCGCATGTACGAATGTTGTAACTGTTGTTCGCTATGGTAGGGTTTTAATTGCATATCTCAAGTGCGGGCGTCAGCATTATCGTGGACTGAGAATCAACCATTCATGGATGAGTGTCAAGACGGTTGCATTCAGTCATCGGATTATAAGCGAACTAGTTGCAGAAAGTAGTAAGAAAAGTAATCAGTCAAGCGGGGTGGAGGGGAATTGACAATCGTGTTTGTGGACTTTACAGCACTGTGCACCAAGGATTAATAAAGGACATTAACACTTGAGGAGTTGCGAATATGATGACCCTTGACGTGATTCAAGGAGGAGGTCGAACATGCCTTAATTTGGGTTTCTTTTTGTAATCTAGAAGTTAACTTTAAATTAATCACGAGGTCAATGCAGTAAGCAAGGCAAGTGGTTATCGCAGGTCGATGCATAGTATTCTATTCTTGATTCCATGGTTGCAGCAGTAATGCAGCTTCAACTTCAAGCAGAGGATGGGTACTGTTTATTTGGTATCAGGTTATTAGCCAATCATATTTTTAATGAAGTACTTTGTTAAGGTGGTGTGATGCCTTGGATCAATCTCTGCATTATAAATGATTGTCGTTTTTGTTTTTGGCTGGATTAAATCTTTGTCTTTTGTGCCGTTATTCTGGTAAACTAATTTTTAGGCAATATGGTATATTGAAGGGTTTATGGGGGGTGGTTCCACAGCTATTTTTAGGCATTGAAAGTGGGTGATGTGTAATCTTTATTGGTGATCGGGTTCAGATTCAATTAATTTAATGCCAATCCTTGTTAAGCGAGTAGCGAATCCCTGGACGCATATGCATTATAAATGTTTTTATAAAGAACGTTGGTCGTTTGCTTTTTGTTGTTCTTCTCCCTTGTGCCCAATTGGTAATTATAGGCCTTGTCCGGCATGATGGTGGTAGCACTACCGAAGTCCGAATTTACGTAGGTCCGAAAAGATTATCCCAGGATTATCACTTACCGATTTTTTAGGTGCCTTGTAACAACGTCGTGCAAATTAATAAGTGATTTAAAATTGAAACAAATAGATGACGCTTGATACACTAAATTAAATAACAAATTCAATAATAAATAAAAATTTGGAAATTATTTTTCAGTAAGATTGAAAAAAAACAGAACAAAAACAAAAAACAAATTTTGGAAAGTTTGAAGCTAAAAAGGCCATGGAAAGTTCTAATATTACTTATAAGGCCAAAATAAAACAAAGCATAAACACAAAGGCAGTGGTTTTGGGAAAAGTTTGGAATGTGACCTTTTTTAACAATCTCGCAATTAATTAAAATTTAAAAAGGCCGTGTCAAAAAGTTAACATACAATACTTAATCCAATAGTAATTGCATGTTCAAAATCGATCGTAAATCGATAGTATATCCTTCAGTCTTGCTGTCCCCCAACAATTGTTAAGTAGACAGAGTACGCTTCGGACTAAACAAATTCGGACATCGGTAGGAATGAGTGATGGGTTAATGGTGTTGCACATGCTTTATTGAAGTCTTATCCACAGGCGAGCTGGCGAGGACGGTACAGCTGATTCTTCAACCGTGGATCGGCGATCATGCAGTGTCCCTTAAAGGAATAGTGTTAACTTGGATCAATCATTGCATTAGAAATGTTATAACTTAATATGTTTGTTGTGTGGTTGGTGTGCGTACATCCTTTTCTTTTAGTATCACAGGAGGTATTGCTATCCTTGTTTGTCATCAGGTCACCAATCAAATTTATCATTGGATCGATCATCAATGATAATGGTTACAGAAATGGAATGGCGGTTGGTGTGTGTATTTATTTTCCTCTTGTGATTTCAAATTAATTTTTACTAATTATTTAAACCCATCCATATGTTATTTCCTTCTATTTTTCGGTAAACTCCTGGTACGATGTTTATTCAATAAGAATCGACATGTTTGCCGTGTCATGTATTTATACGTGGAATGTAATTGTTTTTGGTTTTCTGTTTGTGTTCTTAGGTTGTTTCTTTTCTATGTTGTATTCAATTGATATTCCAGCTCTTTTGTTTGTTTGCTGCTAATTAGTCCTATCTCCCACCCCACTCAAAATGGCATCGTTCGTGTCTGCAGTTTTTTATTCTATTGTAAATGTTTGGTTTTTCAAGTAACCTGGTCGTTTCTATTTTGTAATTTGTATCCTTGAAGGAATCTTTCTTTTGTTGTTGGTGTGAATGTACGGTACAGTATTGATTTGTATTATGTGTATGTCGTGGCATGTATGTTTGTTTGTGTATATTTTGGATATGTGGGTTTTTTTAAAAAGTGTTTTTGAGATCGTGCTTAATACATAGTTGTGTGTTTGTGTTGTAATTTTGGAATTGTAAAACATGTTTTGTTTGTGCTTAGGATCCGTTGATATAGGTGGGTATGTGCGTGTGTGCATACAATTGTCGTGAGTGCGTCTGGCGTCTGCTTTTTCAATCTATGGGTTTTTATTCATGTGCAATGTATCTGCCTTTCACTCTTGTATCTTAACCCTCGTCTTCCTTACCTAGTCTTGTGTTGGTGTGCATGTATGTTTGTTTGTTTGTATACTATATTTTGGATGTGTGGGTTTTTTTAAAATAAAGTTGTTTTTTGGAGACGTGCGTCATGTACATAGTTGTGTTTGTGTGGTAATTTGGGAATGGTGGTAAAATGTTTTGTTTGCGCTCTGATCCGTATCTATGTGTGTAAGGGTGTGTGCATACATTTGTTGGCGTTGTCTTGGCGTTCTGCTTTTTCACTCTGTGTTTCAGAGGTGCAAGGTATTAATTTTTCACTCTTGTATCTTGACTCTTCTAGGCTTCCTTACATAGTATGGTGTTATTGATGATTTTATTTCCATATTACCTGTTCTTTTTAATTCAATAGCAATAACTCCTCCCTTTTTTGAAAGGATGAATTGAGCAGCATAAGATATAAAGTTCAGATGTCTCTTCTAGTGGGTTTTTTTTCTGTGGCTTTTTGTTCAATTTTTGTTGCTTGAGTTTTTTATTGAACTTCTTAAATATTGTAGGCCAGGTCTCCTTAAGGTCATCAGCTATTAGATGCCAAATCTAAGAAAAGAATTTTTTCATTTAGATATTAACTTCGATTATTGGGAAATCAATTTCCGTTGTCACTGGACAGTATGCGGTGTCGAACTCAAAATACTGTTCCATCAATTTGTTCTAGCGTATTTTTCATTGGCTAGGCTTAATGTTGGTCTCGGCGTACTTGGTAGTTATGTATTGATTGCGTGGGTGTCGGTTTGGCAGAGTCCGGTTGCTTGAAAGATAGCATTTGTTTGGTATTAGGCCCTCTTTTTAATTCCGGTATGTTGTTTTCAGCCAATGGTTTGGTAAAGTTAAGGTGGTTAAGTGCTCGTGTTGCCACGTGTTACCTCTAAATTTGCTTTTCTGTTGGTATTGTAAAAATTGGCTTAGACTGTGTTTAATGCTTTTCGGGTGTCGTGGTGTCGTGGGCTTGCGTTAATGAAGTGTCGGGCGCAGCAGGTGCAGTGTTGAAAACAGGGGTGTTAAACTTTTAAGTATTATCGACGGAGGATTCTGGTCTTGTGCTCTGTATAATCCTGGCCAAAAGGTCTTAATTTGGCAGCCATTGGTTAAATGTTTCAAGTGAGAGGAGCATTGATCTTGAACAGTAGACTTGAAGGGTTTATGCATAGTCTTAGTCAGATTTTATTTATATTTTTTTTCCCATTAGTCATTGAATTGAGCGGCCACCAGTGTCAGCTTTTGTTGTATATTTAGGTGTTGTCTGCTGTTCTGGCTGCGTTTTCTGTTGTTATCGATTCTTTGAATAGTGTGATCCTTTTAGCTAGTGTCATTATAGGTAAGTTGGTGTGGTCCGTTTCTACAACAGTTTAAGGATTCAATCGTAGCTATTATCTTACTACGTTCGTGTGTGTTATATACAGGCTGCGTAAAACTGAGCCTTTAGTCATACTTATATAGATAATCCTCAAAAGCAAAAATCTTGAGGTCCTGGAGAATTTACTGGCAGGTTGGCAGTCCAAGTGAAATATATAAAGGAACAAAGATGAAAATAAAACAAAGGGTGCGGCTAAAAAACCTGATGCCACATTACCACCTATTAGCTGGGAACAGTCGGTTGGCTACCATCTGATAATTGGTAGAGATGCCACGCTGAAGCCATGTTGTGTAGGGACTAAGACTGCTTCAGTAGGGAGGATGTTCTGCGGGTGATGTTAGGGGGATAGAATGCGTACTTGTAGGTGTGAACTTTGGTAGTGCCATGGTGCTATCGGAGGACATGTACCTCGGCCCAGATCTGTGTTGTGGATGAAGCGACGAGGGAGTGGATAGTTGACTACACATGATATTAACAGTTACTTACGTTTTAGAATGGTGGGGGCTTGTGGAGTTGCGCAAACAGCTAAGATTTTCTATGCAATTTGTAGACGAATATTTCGGAAGGCTAATATCAGAGTCAGGCAGCTTCTAAGGTAAACCTCGTTTCTAATACTCTTTGCTTTTGGCGCGTGGAGTTGGTAGTAGTTCATTGGTACCCCACTTTCTCGTGTGTAATTCTTTGTGCAACTTTTATATGCTTGTTAGGTTGTCCATCTTAATTTCTCGCACCTTTGTTTTTCTACAAAATTTTGTTAGTTAAAAGCATGGATTTCATTGATATCGAACAGCTGATGTGTAGTTATATATTAAGCATCTTTGTAGTTTCTAGTAGGTCGTGCGCATTGTCCAAATTTGCTTCAATTGTTACCTTGGGTTCATGTAGATAGTGCGTGTGCATGGAGTAAGTGTTGTTGCAATATTGTGATGTGTTCGTCTTCTTTACCTAAGCCGTGTTGCCAAAGCACGGCTAGGTTCTTGTTTGTGCGATTTATTCGTTTCCTCTTTCCGACGCAACATTCAAAATGACTAATAGTACCAAAACTGTTATCCAATGCAACGAGAATTGTCAGAAGAACCACGCCCAAGGTCCCTAGAGGGGTACACAGATTGGGTAAAAGGTCACATGGACCAATTAAAGGGGCAGATTCTTTGAAAATTTTCGGAAGATCGTATAAAAGCCTTCTCTGCCACCGACTAGTGCCCATGATCACCAGATGTTATCAGAAGAACCACTGACCCAAGAACCCTACGGTGTGTGGTACCAGATTGGTGGGGGTCAAAGGTCAGGTGGGTCCGATTAAAAGGGCATTCGTCAAAATCCCTATCTACATTCCTTAATGTTGCACAAATCAATTGCTATAATCACAAGACTTGTTCAGAAGACCCGCTGACCGCAAGGCCCCTATGGGTGTGTAAACACAATTTTGATCGAAGGTCATACGGGTCTTAAAGGACACTTCGTCTGATGTGAAAAACTTTAAAATCACCCATATTTCTATATGCAAAGAGCATGGTCATGTGACCCATGCATATGAAAGCAGCTTAAGACCCTTCACCAAAGTTATGCACAACATGGGGGTCAAAGGGCATTATGGCAGCTTTGTCCGGTCTTAAGGTGAAAAAATCTTCAAAAATTCAGCTCTGTCATTTGCATGGTAGCATGGTCACGTGAATCATGCATATGAAGCAGCGTGAGACCTTTCACCAAAGTGTGCTCAGCATTGGGGGTCAAGGTCATTAAAGGGAACTTTCCGGGCTTAAATGTGAAAAATCTTCAAGAATTAATATCTGTCATTTGCAAGGTACCATGGTCAAGTGACCCATGCATATGAAGCAGCGTCATGATTCTTCACATAATTTGTGCTCGGTATGGTCAAAGGTCAGTTTTATATCCAACGCTAGGTTTCGTGCTTCTTCGAGCACAATTTGCCTCTAGTTTGTTACTCTCTCTCCTCATCCTACTGTTGTGTCGAGGATTGGGCTTCCTTTAGTCTTGGTATTTTCGGCAAATTTTAAAAAGGGGGGGGATCCGCAAGTTACTTCAGAGTAACTGTTTGGCGGCCTTTTACATGTAAATTTGCCTTTCTTTCCGTTTAGGACTATATTTTGGATATAATGCAAACTTAAGGCAGAATGCCAAAAGGAAAGTTAGAGCAAACACTCATTTATATAGGAGAGTCAATTAACCTGATTTGTTGAACAATCTTCATCAATTCAGTTTTTGTTCCCAAATCAAAAGGAAGCAAACACTATATATACACTTTAAAAAATAAAAAGTGATTGAAGAGGTCCAACGATAGGCAAGGAGAGCCTGAAATGATGCACCCCCCTGTTGCAAACACGTAAACAACAATGGCATTTTACGTTGTAACAGACGTTTACAATACACAAACGGACGGACGTTTACATTTAGCCTCAAATAATACCGTAATAACTGTATACATACATGTAAATAGTCCCAACATAAATACATTAAGCCATTATTTTGGTAGACACTAATACGATTGAATGAGGATTTCAGCATAAACTAAATTTATGGTTACATACAGTCTCTAACCATAGAGTACACAACTTGCAGACTTTCATATCTTTCTTTAAGGAATGTCGTAACCTTTTTTCTTAAAAATTGAAATGTTTGTGACATTTGAATGTCTCTTTGGTATTTGGGGGGGGTTTCCATAATCTAGGGTCCATATGAGACAATAGTTTTGTTTTGTGCCCTGATAATATTGCCTTTATATCTTGTATTATAATTGTAATATCTTTGTGTCTTTTATACATATCATCAAAAGCTTTAGGAGCAAAAACACCCATATTTATACATAAAAAGAGCCATTTCTCTTGTATTACATAAGAAAAAATCCCAATACATTAAATCTTTTAAACGGTGGTTTTGAATGACTTAAATTGGGCTATTTCGAAATAATTCTAAGATCCTCTTTGAAGGAGGTGGATTTTGTTAAAAATAATGGTTTTATTTGCGAATTTCCCCAAGTACAATTCCACATCTTTTTATGTATGGTAACAAACAATGAACAATACAATTGGTACAATTTTTTTCTGGTAAGAAGCTTAACTTATTCAAAACCCCTATATTTTTTGAGCAAGATTACAAACCTATACATTGAAGGCCATGCCAATTGGGATAGATTTTAACACCCAGTATTGCAATTGCTTTGAAGTCTATTTTTAATTCATTTGCTTTAAAGGCAAGCCAAAAGAGGCGAGAGCAAACGCTCAGCAGAATTGTGCTATTATTATATTCATTTAAGCTGAAGGCAACGCCAAGAGGCAGAGCAAAACGCTCCGTTAGAATGTGCTATTATTATATTCATTTAGGCTTGAAGGCAAACGCCACAAGAGGCGAGAGCAAAACGCTCGTAGAATTGTGCTAGTATTAGCATAATTTAGGCTTGAGGTAACGCTAAATAAGGCGAGAGGGGCAAAACGCTCTGTAATTGTGCTATTATTTTATATTCATTAGGCTGAAGGCCAAACGCCACAAGGCGAGAGCAAACGCTCAGGTAAAAAGAATTGTGCTATTATATTCAGTCCTTTTGATTTATTAACAACTTTAAGGCAAATGCCAAAAGGGGCTCGAGCAAAACGCTCAGTAGGATTTTGATATTTAATATATCATATTTTGTGAATATCTTAACGCAAATAATTATTAGCTAGACAAACGCTCAGTAGGATTTGTGAATTCAAGGCAAATGCCCTGCGAAGATAATAAGGATAATCATTTCCTGTACTTTTTGGTTTTCCTCAATCTCAACATGCTGCTTCTTGCACTGTTGTACTCGTTCTTGAGTATTATTAATCTCCACTATTTCGAGGGTTACATCAGAAGCCTTACGCAAAAACTACGCTTTTGAGAAAATGGGTATGTAATATTTTCTCCAAACAATCTATTCATTACTCAAATGTAACCTCCTCATACAGCTCATAATATGGTACTTAAGCAAGCTTATATAAACTTTATAAACAAGAACACTTTTTATAATTATACTAAAGAATTCCTTTAATATTCTTTTAATTGCTGAGTTGCGTCCTTCTGACGGTAACTGAAAACGGTAATGTGAGTTACATCTTCAATCATGCCACGATTGACACATTATTTCAATCAGATGTTTAAGCATTTTTTTTTTAATCATGTTAATGGTGTTAAAAAATCAATCAATATTAAGGGTAGGGAGCTAAAAGCTGTTGAAATTCTGGCAATTGTGCAATCTATGAAGCCTCAACTCAATTGTTTGGCCAAAATACAGTTTTACCATCAGAAGGTCGTAACTCAGAAGTTAAGGCTTTCTGTTGTAAACAAAGTGTGCACCTTTGAGATGTGGTGACGTGTTATTTTGCTTTATAGGCAATATGAAATAGACTTGAGTTAAGGGTTCAATGTTTTCCCAAATCTGTAGGTGTTACCGATTTTTTTGGGACCAAAACTCACAACACCAAAAAGTGAGTTACGTCCTTCTTGCTTGTCAACCCTCGATATGGAAGTTTAATGGTATATTGTTTGAGACGGGCACATTTTATTCTAATGACCTCTCGGATGAAAACGAACGAAGAGGCCACAATGCCATCTGGCTTCCTTGTCTAGTCTAGTCCTTTGATAAAACTGGTTTAAATATGAATAATCAATATGTTGTTACACATGTTTAATGTTGAAACTACATCGGACCTAATCAAGTAAACCCTCTGTTTCTTCTGTGACTTGAGTCATTATTGGTTTGCGTAATTTTTAATGAGGCATAATAGTTTTAGTAAATAAAGTGCATTGGAACTTAAATATCTTAATTATGAAACCAAAAGCTGTGGTCAAGATCTATATTCAGACGGAATAAAAAAAATGTGCTTTTCAGGGCAATTGTTTTATTTTTGTCAAGATTAAGAAGACATTGATCCATACTATGATATTCATTAATCAGTTAGGTCTCTTACCTGTATTAGAAGACAATATTTTCAGCAAATCATTTTGATAACTTGAATATTATCCAAGCAAACTTGTATTAAGGTGGCGTTTTGAAAATGTCCTTCTGAAAAAATTGTACCAAAAAATGCGACGGACAGAATTGACACCTTGTTCTTATCTTCCTCAATTTAGAAGCACACTTGAGATTTTGTTCATGGATATTAATAATTAAATTAATAACAACAAAAGTAACATGAAGTCATAATTCGCAGTGCTTAATTGTAGCTATATTCTCGCAAATTCCATCCGTCGGGGCTCAGAAGAGGCTATTTCATTTTTTTACCACCGTGGGAATGTATTTCTGTCAATTTTCAGCCTCTTTTCAGCCTCAACACTCGGAAGAACTGGTGCTCTTTTTCGTAGCTAACGTCCGCATCTTCAATGGTGATTGTAAAGTCAGGTGAAAATTTAGAGTTTTCACAAAAAATCACTTTCTCTGCTGATTTTTGCACTGAACAATGCTTTCTATCAATAATATCTCCATCTGAAAAATTAAGCTGAGAAATGTTTGTTTGATACAGAATCGTGAAATATCTAATTTCGTATGGGGAAAAATACAAATTAGCCCATGTTTTATATTGAAATATATAGCAAATAAAAATCCACCCCACCCTTGGTTTCAGTCTAAAGATATTTATGTAGCCCCAATAACAATGTAAAGAAATCGTTTGCGTATATCATATCGATAATTAAAGAAAGATATTCACGTTTAGACCTACATCCTTTGAATATCTAATTGTGAGAAGGTGGT